>CM056052.1:560686841-560699341 GCA_029574335.1 Rana kukunoris | reverse complement strand
TTCTCTCGCTCTCCGCTTCTTCTCCTGCTCTCCGGTTCTTCTCTTGCTCTCCGCTTCTTCTCTTGCTCTCCGGTTCTTCTCCCCCTCACCGGTTCTTCTCCCGCTCTCCGCTTCTTCTCCCACTGTCCGGTTCTTCTTTCACTCTCCGCTTCTTCTCTCGCACTCCGCGTCTTCTCCCGCTCTCCGGTTCTTCTTTGGCTCTCCGCTTCTTCTCTCGCTCTCCGATTCTTCTCCCGCTCTCCGGTTCTTCTCCCCCTCACCGGTTCTTGTCTCGCTCTCCGGTTCTTCTCTCGCACTCCGCGTCTTCTCCCGCTCTCCGGTTCTTCTCTCGCTCTCCGGTTCTTCTCTCGCTCTCCGGTTCTTCTCTTGCTCTCCGCTTCTTCTCTCGCTCTCCGCTTCTTCTCTCGCTCTCCGCTTCTTCTCTCGCTCTCCGGCGTCTTCTCCCGATCTCCGGTTCTTCTCTCGCTCTCTGGTTCTTCTCTCGTTCTCCGGTTCTTCTCTCGTTCTCCGGTTCTTCTCTCGCTCTCCGCTTCTTCTCTCGCTCTCCGCTTCTTCTCTCGCTCTCTGCTTCTTTTCTCACTCTCCGGTTCTTCTCTCACTCTCCGGTTCTTCTCCCGCTCTCCAGTTCTTCTCTCGCTCTCCGCTTTTTCTCTCGCTCTCCGGCATCTTCTCTCGCTCTCCGACGTCTTCTCTCGCTCTCCGGCGTCTTCTCCCGCTCTCCGGTTCTTCTCTCGCTCTCCGGTTCTTCTCTCGCTCTCCTCTTCTTCTCTCGCTCTCCGCTTCTTCTCCCGATCTCCGGTTCTTCTCTTGCTCTCCGGTTCTTCTCTCGCTCTCCGGTTCTTCTCTCGCTCTCCGCTTCTTCTCTCGCTCTCTGGCGTCTTCTCCCACTCTCCGCTTCTTCTCTCGCTCTCCGCTTCTTCTCCTGCTCTCCGGTTCTTCTCTCGCTCTCCGCTTCTTCTCTCGCTCTCCGCTTCTTCTCTCGCTCTCTGGCGTCTTCTCCCACTCTCCGCTTCTTCTCTCGCTCTCCGGTTCTTCTCTCGCTCTCCGCTTCTTCTCTCGCTCTCCGGTTCTTCTCCCGCTCTCCGGTTCTTCTCCCGCTCTCCGGTTCTTCTCCCGCTCTCCGCTTCTTCTCCCGCTGTCCGGTTCTTCTTTCACTCTCCGCTTCTTCTCTCGCACTCCGCGTCTTCTCCCGCTCTCCGGTTCTTCTCTGACTCTCCGCTTCTTCTCTCGCTCTCCGATTCTTCTCCCGCTCTCCGGTTCTTCTCTCGTTCTCCGGTTCTTCTCTCGCTCTCCGCTTCTTCTCTCGCTCTCCGCTTCTTCTCTCGCTCTCCGCTTCTTCTCTCGCTCTCTGCTTCTTTTCTCACTCTCCGGTTCTTCTCCCGCTCTCCGCTTCTTCTCCTGCTGTCCGGTTCTTCTCTCGCTCTCCGGCGTCTTCTCCCGATCTCCGGTTCTTCTCTCGCTCTCTGGTTCTTCTCTCGTTCTCCGGTTCTTCTCTCATTCTCTGGTTCTTCTCTCGCTCTCCGCTTCTTCTCTCGCTCTCCGCTTCTTCTCTCGCTCTCTGCTTCTTTTCTCACTCTCCGGTTCTTCTCTCACTCTCCGGATCTTCTCCCGCTCTCCAGTTCTTCTCTCGCTCTCCGCTTTTTCTCTCGCTCTCCGGCATCTTCTCTCGCTCTCCGACGTCTTCTCTCGCTCTCCGGCGTCTTCTCCCGCTCTCCGGTTCTTCTCTCGCTCTCCGGTTCTTCTCTCGCTCTCCTCTTCTTCTCTCGCTCTCCGCTTCTTCTCCCGATCTCCGGTTCTTCTCTTGCTCTCCGGTTCTTCTCTCGCTCTCCGGTTCTTCTCTCGCTCTCCGGTTCTTCTCTCGCTCTCCGCTTCTTCTCTCGCTCTCTGGCGTCTTCTCCCACTCTCCGCTTCTTCTCTCGCTCTCCGCTTCTTCTCCTGCTCTCCGGTTCTTCTCTCGCTCTCCGCTTCTTCTCTCGCTCTCCGCTTCTTCTCTCGCTCTCTGGCGTCTTCTCCCACTCTCCGCTTCTTCTCTCGCTCTCCGCTTCTTCTCTCGCTCTCTGCTTCTTCTCTCACTCTCCGGTTCTTCTCTCACTCTCCGGTTCTTCTCCCGCTCTCCAGTTCTTCTCTCGCTCTCCGCTTTTTCTCTCGCTCTCCGGCATCTTCTCTCGCTCTCCGACGTCTTCTCTCGCTCTCCGGCGTCTTCTCCCGCTCTCCGGTTCTTCTCTCGCTCTCCGCTTCTTCTCCCGCTCTCCGCTTCTTCTCTCGCTCTCCGCTTCTTCTTTCGCTCTCTGGCGTCTTCTCCCGCTCTCCGGGTTCTTCTCTTGCTCTCCGGTTCTTCTCTTGCTCTCCACTTTTTCTCTCGCTCTCCGATTTTTTTCTCGCTCTCCGACGTCTTCTCTCGCTCTTTGGCGTCTTCTCTCGCTCTGCGGCATCTTCTGTTTGTCTTCTGGTCCTGTTTTTTTTGTTTTTGCAGCTTAAAAACGGCTCAGCCATTTACAGCTCAAAAACGTTATGGTGGGCATGAGACCATAGACTAACATGGAGAGCTGTTTCTAACCACTTAAGGACCCCTTCACGCCGATATACGTCGGCAGAATGGCACTGATGGGCACAATCACGTACATGTACGTGTTTCTTTAAGCCCAGCCGTGGGGTCGCGAACGATTGCGACCATGGACAAAGCTTTGTGACCGCGCCCGCGAGACTCGCGGACCCGATCGCTGCCGGTGTCCTGCGATCGGTCACAGGAGCTGAAGATTGGGGAGAAGTGAATGTAAACAAACTTCCCCGTTCTTCTCTGTGGCAATATCACTGATCGTCTGTTCCCTGATATAGGGAAAGACGATCATTGACATCACACATCCAGCCCCGCCCCCCTACAGTTAGAAACACACATGAGGTCACACTTAACCCCTTCAGCACCCCCTAGTGGTTAACACCTAAACTGCAATTGTCATTTTCACAGTAATCAGTGCATTTTTATAACACTTTTTGCTGTGAAAATGACAATGGTTCCAAAAATGTGTCAAAATTGTCCAATGTGTCCGCCGTAATGTCACAGTCACGAAAAAAAATTGCTGATCGCCGCCATTAGTAGTAGAAAAAAATGTATTATTAAAAATGCAATAAAACTATCCCCTAGTTTGTAAACGCTATAATTTTTGCGCAAACCAATCAATAAATGCTTATTGCGATTTTTTTTTTAACCAAAAATATGTAGAAGAATACGTATCGGCCTAAACTGAGGAAAAAAAATGTTTTTTTTATATTTTTGGGGGATATTTATTACAGCAAAAAGTAAAAAATATTGCATTTTTATCAAAATTGTCGCTCTATTTTTGTTTATAGCGCAAAAAATAAAAACCGTCGAGGCGATCAAATACCACCAAAAGAATGCTCTATTTGTGGGGAAAAAAGGACACCAATTTTGTTTGGGAGCCGCGTCGCAACGACCGCGCAATTGTCAGTTAAAGCGACGCAGTGCCGAATGGCAAAAAGGGGCCAGGTCCTTAACCTGCATAATGGTCCGGGGCTGAAGTGGTTAAGCTGCAAAAAAACGCTCTTAAAAGTGGCTGTAAAAACGGCCGTGGGTATGAGGCCTTAAATTTAACTTTAGTGTATTTTTTTACTGGCATTTTGTGTTTAATAAACCGTTACATAGTTACATAGTCAGGTTGAAAAAAGACACAAGTCCATCCAGTTCATCAACCAGATAATAATAATAATAATAATAATAATAATAATAATAATTATATTCTCTGGGGTGTCTGCTTTCAGAAATGATATGTTTTGGGGGTTTTACATAATCTTCTGGCCTTAAATTTATTTTAATTTTTTTCTGGATTTTAGGTGAATATTTATTGCAGAAAAACTGGTTTTGTTATTTTATTGGGCTATTCATTGTATCTTATTATTTTTGGTGGGAGTTCTGCTTTAGAATACTAATAATATACAGTCAGGGCAGCCATCAGGAATTTTGGGGCCCCTTACACAGCTTCAGGGCCCCTGGAGGGGGGGGGGGGTGCTGCCGCCTGAAATTGATTGAGAAGCGGGGGGGCTGCCGCAAATTGAGAAGCGGGGGGGCTCTTTACAAAAAGAAGAGATAAAGGAGAATATATATTAAAAAAAAAGCGGGGTAGCCATCCGGGCCCTGGGGACCTCTGGGCCCTTTAATAAAAAGGAAAAAAAGAGAGATTTTTTATATATATCATTTTTTTTTAAAAAAAAGGGTGGTTGCCATCTGGGGCCCTGGGGACCTCTGAGCCCTTTAATCATTTTTTTTTATAAAAAGCAATAACAAAAAAGTAGGGGGTTTTCATCCGGGACCTTTAATAAAAAAGAAATAAAAAAACATATATCTAAAAAAGAAATAAACATTTATAAAAAAAAAACCTCTGGGCCCTTTAATAAAAAATATATATATATATATTAAAAAAAAGGGGGTTTGACACATGGGGCCCTGGGGACCTCTGAGCCCTTTAATAAAAATATATCTATATATAAAAAAACAGAAAAAAAAAAAAAGAAAAAAAGAAATAAAATATAAAAAAAAATGTAAAACATGTTTTAATAAAAAAGGGGGGTTGTCATCTGGGGCCCTCCAGACCCCTAAAAAAAATGGCCTTTCAATAAAAAAAATAAAGTAAGAATATATTTAAAAAATATATTTTTTTAATAAAAAAAGAAATAAAAAACAAATTAGGGGGGTTGCCATCCGGGGCCCTGGGGGACCTCTAAAAAAATAAAAGAAAAAAAAAATTGTCCCTTTAATAAAAAATAAAAGAAAAATATATCAAAAAAAATTTTTTTTTTTTATAAAAAATAAATAAAAAAAAGTGGGGTTGCCATCCGGGGCCCTGGGTACCTCCGGACCTTTAAAAAAATTAAAGAAAACAAATTGGCCCTTTAATAAAAAATAAAATAAAAATAAAAAAAATAAAACCCCTCCAGGCCCTGGGGTTCCCACCCGGGCCCCTGGGGACCCCAGGGCCCCTTACAGGTGTAATGCCTGTACCTCCCTGATGGCGGCCCTGTATACAGTATATATCGAGGGTCAGAGTTAAAATATTAGTCTGAAGCCGAGCCGCAGCGACCTTCATTCCTGCCGCGCTTGTCAGCGAATTTTCAGCTCGTTCTTTATCCTGACTGTCTCCATACATCGGAGCAGAACGATCGCCCGGGTCCGGGTTTGGTGTAATTGAGGCCCGGGCGCGGATTCCATCACTCGGGGAGCGGAGAGACATTCCCGCCATGTGTTGTAGGAGATATGTGCTCTGTATAAGCCGCCCTGATTGCATTCGTGTCCCGCTGCCGCTGACACGCCCATAAATCCGCCGCCGCGACTCCATCCGTCCTCCTCCACCATTCCCATTAATGCGCCTCTGACTTATACCGCTTTTTTTTTTTGCCTTCTTCATTTCGGCGGCTCCGTCTTTGACCTCCCCGTGATCTTCTCTCCCTCCTTTTTTTTGCATTTCAAGAAAAATAAATCAGGCGGCGAAATCGCTTCGCTTCCACCTGATGACGACATTAATAATTAATAATGGAATTGAGAACCTTCAGACGTCCGCCATTCCTGAGCACCGCGGCTTTTCATGATCAGGATGTAAAGGTGCCCCACCTCCCCCTCCCCTGTCCCCCACCCCCATCCCTGTTGCCGCCCCCCCCATCCCTGTCCCCCCTCGTCCCCCATCCCCGTCGCCGCCCCCCATCCCCTTAATCCTCCCCTCGTCGCCCGTCGCTGCCCCCCCCCTCATCCCTCGTCCCCCGTCGCCGTCCCCCCATCCCCGTCCCCCCTCGTCCCCCAGCCCCCTCCCCGTCGCCGTCCCCCCATCCCCGTCCCCCCCTCGTCCCCCATCCCCGTCGCCGTCCCCCCATCCCCGTCCCCCCCTGGTCCCCCATCCCCGTCGCCGTCCCCCCATACCTGTCCCCCCCCTCGTCCCCCATCCCCGTCGCCGTCCCCCCATCCCCGTCCCCCCCTCGTCCCCCATCCCCCTCCCCGTCGCCGTCCCCCCATCCCCGTCCCCCCCTCGTCCCCCATCCCCGTCGCCGTCCCCCCATCCCCGTCCCCCCCTGGTCCCCCATCCCCCTCCCCGTCGCCGTCCCCCCATCCCTGTCCCCCCCCTCGTCCCCCATCCCCGTCGCCGTCCCCCCATCCCCGTCCCCCCCTCGTCCCTCGTCCCCCGTCGCCGTCCCCCCATCCCCGTCCCCCCCTGGTCCCCCATCCCCGTCGCCGTCCCCCCATACCTGTCCCCCCCTCGTCCCCCATCCCCGTCGCCGTCCCCCCATCCCCGTCCCCCCCTCGTCCCCCATCCCCCTCCCCGTCGCCGTCCCCCCATCCCCGTCCCCCCCTCGTCCCCCATCCCCGTCGCCGTCCCCCCATCCCCGTCCCCCCCTGGTCCCCCATCCCCCTCCCCGTCGCCGTCCCCCCATCCCTGTCCCCCCCCTCGTCCCCCATCCCCGTCGCCGTCCCCCCATCCCCGTCCCCCCCTCGTCCCCCGTCGCCGTCCCCCCATCCTCGTCCCCCCATCCCCTTCCCCCCCTCGTCCCCCATCCCCGTCCCCCATCCCCTTCCCCCCCTCGTCCCCCATCCCCGTCCCCCCATCCCCTTCCCCCCCTCGTCCCCCGTCGCCGTCCCCCCATCCCCTTGCCCCCATCCCCGTCCCCCCCATCCCCTTCCCCCCCTCGTCCCCCATCCCCGTCGCCGTCCCCCCATCCTCGTCCCCCTTCCGGACTGTCCTGCCCCACTCTACTAGTGGATGATGTGAATGTGTCAATTGACATTTTTAGTAACTATACAAGTCTTCCTAAATAGATGATTGATACATCACGATATAATTAGTTACATAGTTAAAGCGGGGCTCCGGGCATAAACATTTTTTTTTATTTCTCAATGACATAATTATGAATATTCATTCATTTAAAACATATTAACCACTTGAGGACCGCCGCACGCCGATATACGTCTGCAAAATTGGCACGGCTGGGCCCAAGGGTGTACATGTACGTTCCATTTAAGAGCCCAGCTGTGGGCCGCGCCACCGCCGTCGACCCGGGAACAGAGGACCCGATCGCCGCCGGTGTACCACGATTGGGTCACAGAGAGGAAGAACCGGGAGAGGTGAGCGTAAACAGACCTCTCCCCGTGCTTTCTAGTCAGACTGTCACCGATCGTCTGTTCTCTGTCATAGGGAACGACGATCAGTGACGTCACACGCCAAGCCACGCCCCCCACACAGTAAGAACACTCCCTACAGTGGGGAGTGTAAACAAACCTTCCCTGTTCTTCTGTGTGGCTGTCCGTGATTGTCTGTTCCCTGTGTTAGGGAACGACGATCAGTGACGTCACATGCCAAGCCACGCCCCCACACACAGTTAGAATCACTCCCTAGGACACACTTAACCCCCACAGCGCCCCCTACTGGTTAACCCCCTTCCCTGCCAGTGTCATTTTCATAGAAATCAGTGCATTTGTATAGCACTGATCGCTGTATAAATGATAATGGTCCCAAAAATAGCGTCAAAATTGTCCGATGTGTCCGCCGCAATGTCGCAGTCACGATAAAAATCGCTGATTAGTGGTAAAAAAAAAAAAATATTAATAAAAATTCCATAAAACTATGCCCTGTTTTGTAGACACTATAACTTAACTCCTTCCCTGCCAGTGTCATTTACACACTAATCAGTGCATTTTTGTAAATGTCGATGGTCCCAAAATGGCGTCAAAATTGTCCGATGTGTCCGCCATAATGTCGCAGTCACGATAAAAAAACGCTGATCGCCACCATTACCAGTAAAAAAAAAAAAACATTAATAAGAATGCCATCTATACCCTATTTGTAGACACTTTGGGGCAGATTCACAGAGAATTAGATTATCGTAGCGTTTCCGAAAAACACTACGCCGCCGTATTTCACCTGGCTCTACGTGGAATCCAGGTAGATTTTGTCCAGTAAACGACGGCGGCGTAGTGTATTTCTCCCGGCGCAATCCATCTACGCGAGTAGGGGGCGTGAAGCATTTAAAATAGGCGCGTTCCCGCATGCTCCTCTTCCCAAATTTCCCGTCGTGCATTGCGCGAAATCACGTCGTTACGCCGTAGTAGCGTCGTTTACGTACATTCCTATTCCCGAATGAGTTACGTTAAAAAAAAAAAAAAAAATGTAATTCGACTCGCGGGAACGACGGCCGTACTTTACATGGGTTACGCACTGTTAGACCAACAAAAAGCTGCTCTAACATTACGTAGCCAAAAAATGACGTAGGCGATTGCGAGGGACACTCGTACCTTCGTGGATCGCCGTAAAAACTCATTTGCATACCCCGACGGTGAAAACGACGCGGACTCCACCCAGCGGCCGCAAAAATATCGCAGCGTAGATCCGAAGGCTTACGGAGACGTAAGCCTGTCGGATCGAAGCCCGAAGCCGCCGTATCGTGGTTTGAGGATTCAAACTAGTGATACGGCGCGCGAAATTTGAAATGACTCCTGTCTAACACCAGTTACGCAGGCGTAATCGCTCTCTGAATCCGGGCCTTTAACTTTTGCGCAAACCAATCGATAAACACTTATTGCGCCTTTTTTTTTTTACCATAAATTTGTAGAAGAATACGTATCGGCCTAAACTGAGGAAAAAACAATGGGGCAGATTCACGTAGATCGGCGCATTATCATTCCGGCGTAGCGCACCACTTTTCCGTTAGACTTGCGCAATCTAGCCGCGTAATCCGGCGATTCACGTAGCTTTTACGCAAGAGCTTGCGCAAACGTAAGGTTTTTTCCGGAGGCGTAAGGAGGAGTAATACAAATTGGGAAGGACGTGGGCGTGTTACATTGAAATGAGCCGTGACCCCATGCAAATGAAGGGCCGGCCGACTCGCGCATGCGCGCGTGAAGGAAACCATGTCAGCTCCGTTGTGCGCATGCTCACAACTCGGGAGCGGCGCAATCAGTGAAATTGGAAATGGACTAGGGCAACTTTATGAACTACGCAGACAGCATAAATAGACAGACACAAATGCACTTCCTTTGCAAAAGTACATCCCTTTGTATCCCTCCCTATACAGCAAGGTGCTTTTGTTTGTTTGTGACGTGTCTTTGAGATATTTGGGGACTGTTTTGCAGAGTGATTTTTGTCTTTTATATCTTTGTTGTTATTTTGTTTAAATTATATTTTTGCTCGTCATTTATTTAATTTTTTTGGTTCTGTTTGTGTATGATTTTGGAATGTGGGGGTGATATTCCTGCGGGAAAAGGGGTGTCACCCTCATTTGTGGTGGAGAAGTGATCGCCAGGTCTGTGTGAATGGTGTATGAATGTACAGTGACATAATTGGAGCCGTGGCATGGCGTTGCAGCTCACAAGTCCAATGTGATGAGGATGTGGTGTGTGTGTGCTAGGGACCACAGTGGTGTGCATGCATGCATTCTCATTGTGCCATGATTAATGTGTGTGTTTAACGTGCAAAGATGCATAATGTGAGCTGGCATGAGATGGGGTCATGAGATGGGGTACCAGTGCATATGCAGAGTCACCTTGAAGGGAAAAGACAGGAGGATGTTAGTCATGCATGTGCCACTTGTGAGGTGTGCATCACGGGAGGGGATAGTCATGCCTGCCACCCATGTCACTCACCAACCAGCCAGCTGTCCCCATACATGTTCTGTTGGAAATCTGTGGGGATGGGGCTCTGATTGTATATGTAGCTGTCATGGGTGTCATGGGTGGTGCCATGTGTTGGGCTGGTGATGTCCTCCTGCAAGGTTGTGGTAATTCCATGATGGCATGAGGGGTGAATCTGAAGATGCGAGACACCTCAGAATCACTCATGCCATAGATGTCTATGCGTGTGTGATATATCAAGTGAAGAGTGAGGGGCTTGTATCAGATAAGAATATTGTATTAGATTAATTTAAATTGTAAATTTTATATAAGCAAATAAAAAAATAAAAAAAAAACATCTCCCGTGCCCTCCTTAGTGCCATCCTCCGTGCCCTCCTCCTTCTTTGTTCATCTAAAGTCAGTAGTATAGCTATGTGTGACGATGCCCCTGGCATGTTGGCATACAGATTGTTGGGCAACACGTGTGACTGCTGAACTCCTCACTAACAGTGTTGCTTTATCTGACAATTAGACTTTTTTTCAAAATTTAGACCAGCTTTTAGGTCCTCTAACTTTAGACAGAACATTTTGCTGTTGCGCACATCGCGTAGCCTGCGCAGCAACTGCGTTTTTTTGTGGATCCCCGTAACTCCCTCATTAGCATATTTGACTAGCAAATCAATGGTGTGTCTAGCGCAGTTTTGCGCGAAGGGAAGCGAATGTCTAACTCAATTACGCCGGACCAAAAAACGTAGATTTCTGGCGTATATTGTTTTGTGAATCGCGTCCAACTATACGCACGCGCACATTTAGACTTACGCACGCGCAACAGCAGTTGCGCACGCGTAATCGCTCTGTGAATCTGGGCCAATGTTTTTTTAAAATATATTTTGGGGGATATTTATTGTAGCAAAAAGTAAAAAAATATAGATTTTTTTTCAGAATTGTCGCTCTATTTTTGTTTATAGCGCAAAAAAATAAAAACCGCAGAGGTGATCAAATACCACCAAAAGAAAGCTCTATTTGTGGGGGAGAAAAGGACGCCAATTTTGTTTGGGAGCCGGGCCGCACGACCGCGCAATTGTCAGTTAAAGCGACGCAGCGCCGAATCGCAAAAACTGCCCGGGTCCTTTGACTGCATAATGGTCCGGGTCTTAAGTGTTAAAGGCAAGCTGTTCATAAAAAGTTCGTTTTTAGGGTGGAACTCCATTTTAAGTTGAAAAAAAGACACAAATCCATCAACCAAAAAAAATTAAAAAATAAATAAAAAATAAATATATCACAGTATTATTTTTAACCACTTTAATTTTCAGCTTTCAGCGCTGTAGCACTTTGAATGACAATTGCGCGGTCATGCAACACTGTACCCAAACTACATTTTTATATTTTTTTCCCCACAAATAGAAGTTTTACCCCCCCCTCGTGACCAGACCTTTTTTTTTTTTTTTTGCAATACAGCACTACATCCCCTATTTTGTAAACGCTATCAATTTTGCCCAAACCAACCGATAAACGCTTATTGCGATTTTTTTTTTTTTACCAAAAATATGTAGAAGAATACGTATCGGCCTAAACTGAGGAATTTTTTTTTTTTTATCTATATATATTTTTGGGGGATATTTATTGTAGCAAAAAGTTAAAAATATTGTTGTTGTTTTTTAAACTGTCGCTCTATTTTTGTTGATAGCGCAAAAAATAAAAACCGCAGAGGTGATGAAATACCACCAAAAGAAATCTCTATTTGTGGGGAAAAAAAGGACGTCAATTTTGTTTGGGAGCCACGTCGCATGTGCCGAATCGCATAAAAAAAAGGGGCCAGGTCCTATAACCTAATAAACAAAAAAAAAAAGCAACAATTTGTAAAAGAAAAACAAAACAATATTTTTTACTTCCTGTTATAAATTATCCAGTAAAAAAAAAAAAAAAAAAATCGTATTTCTTCCTCAGTTTAGGCCGATCTGTATTCTGCTACATGTTTTTGGTAAAAAATATTCCCAATAAGCGTTTATTGATTGGTTTGCGCAAAAGTTATCGCGTCTACAAACTATGGGAAAGATCGATGGACTTTGCATTTTTTTTTATTGTTTTTACTAGTAATGGCGCCAATCTGCGTTTTTTTTTTTTAGTGGGACTGCGACATTGCGGCGGACAAATCTGACACTAAGTGACAGCTTTTGGGGACCAGCGACACCAATACAGCGATGAGCGCAAAGAAAAAAAAAAATAAGCGTTGTACATCTCCGAAAAATGAAAATTCATCCGAATTATTAATTGGAAACGAGTCTACATCTGAGCGGCTTACATTTCAGGTCCCTCATCAGCGATTGGCCCGTAGATACTTTTTTATTTCTCGCCCCGGCTGGTCCCCGCGCCTCCGTTCTCCCGCGCCCCTTTGTACCGATGCCAGCGCTGCCCGTGTGATCCGCACACCTCTGTCGCCTTTGCTCTGCTTTTCCCTTCTATCAGCGCGGCGCCCCCCCCCCCCCCCCCCGGGACTCGCAGAACCGCCGATCAGCAAATAAAATGCCAAAATGCAATAAAAAATAAAATAAATAAAAGGCGCGCGCGTGTAAACACGGACTAATGAGGGCACTCTGACCATCTGCTCAGCACGCCTCTCCTCTCATCATCTCTTTCACGTCTCCTCGCCGTCCGCAAATCTTCTTCCTCCCGCGAGACGCAGGAAGGTGAATTTTGGGTCTGCAAAATAGATTTCCTGCCAAAAAATGTTCTTTTTTTTTCTTTCTTCTTCCTTTTCTGCTGCAAATCTTGGAAATAAAAAATCATCTCAAAGTGAATTTCGGATGATGCTGACGGAGGGGGCGGCGGGCGGATTGCGGCTCCTGCTGCTTGACTGTATAACAAGATGATTACCGAGTCCAGAGTCTGAGGCAGACGG
>CM056052.1:560589341-560681841 GCA_029574335.1 Rana kukunoris | reverse complement strand
CGGACTTGGCCAGCGGGCCTTGTGTTTAACCCCTGTGCTGTACATGGACTCAACCCCATTTCTGCCCATCCCACTACCCTACCCACTACACTACCACCCTACTAACCTACCCTATCCACTACCCTACTGTGCCCAACCCACTACCCTACCCTACCCACTACCCTCCTAACCTACCCTACTCACTAACCTACCCACTACCCTACTACCCTACCCTACCCTATACCCAACCCACTACCCTTCTACCTTATTAACCTACGCTACTCACTACCTTAATAACCTAACCTACCCTACCCTGCCCAACCCACTACACTACTCACCACTAGGGATGAGCCGAACATACCCGCGTTCGATTCGCACCAGAACCGTCGAACGGACCGACCGTTGGCGCAAACATTTAGAACCCCATTGAAGTCTATGGGACTCGAACGTTGAATTCAAAAACGATCATTTTAAAGACCAATATTCAAGTTATTGTTGGAAAACGTCTTTGAGAACCCGGGTCTCGGCCCAGGGAACATGTATCAATGGAGCAGGACTCCTGAAAAAAACAACCATTTTTAAAACTTTTTTTTTCATTGATATGTACTAGGGCTGTGACTGATTAAAATTTTTGTGTTCGATTAATCGTTTTTTTTTTTAATCGATTAATCGACTAATTTCGATTAATTAACGCACATACAGATACAACTACTTTTAGCTGATCTCCTTGCATTGCAACTCTGCATTAGTCAGTGGTAAATGTGGAGGGGGCAGATGTGTATATTCTTGCAGTATGGGAGCAGATGTGTATATTACAGCATCTACCCCCATGCTGTAATATACACATCTGCCCCCAGGGGTGGTAGGGGGGGTTAGACACAGCCAGGGGCGGTTGGGAGGGGGTTAGACACAGCCAGGGGCGGTAGGGAGGGGGTTAGACACAGCCAGGGGAGCAGTGTGACAGGTGGGGGGAGCAGTTTGTCAAAGGGGGGGCAGTGTGACAGGTGGGGAGCAGTTCTGGGGGGGCAGTGTGACAGGTGGGGGAGCAGTGTGACAGGTGGGGAGCAGTTCTGGGGGGGCAGTGTGACAGGTAGGGGAGCAGTGTGACAGGTGGGGAAGCAGTTTCTGGGGGGGCAGTGTGACAGGTGGGGGAGCAGTTTCTGGGGGGGGCAGTTCTGGGGGGGCAGTGTGACAGGTGGGGGAGCAGTTCTGGGGGGAAGCAGTGTGTCAGGTGGGGAAGCAGTGTGTCAGGTGGGGAAGCAGTGTGTCAGGTGGGGAAGCAGTGTGTCAGGTGGGGAAGCAGTGTGACAGGTGGGGAAGCAGTGTGACAGGTGGGGAAGCAGTGTGACAGGTGGGGAAGCAGTGTGACAGGTGGGGGAGCAGTTCTGGGGGGGCAGTGTGTCAGGTAGGGGAGCAGTTCTGGGGGGGGCAGTGTGACAGGTGGAGGAGCAGTGTGTCAGGTGGGGGAGCAGTGTGTCAGGTAGGGGAGCAGTTCTGGGGGGCAGTGTGTCAGGTAGGGGAGCAGTTCTGGGGGGGCAGTGTGTCAGGTGGGGAAGCAGTTCTGGGGGGGGGGGCAGTGTGTCAGGTGGGGAAGCAGTTCTGGGGGGGGCAGTGTGTCAGGTGGGGGGGCAGTGTGACATTTGGGGAGCAGACAGGTGGGGGAGCAGTGTGTCAGGTGGGGGAGCAGTGTGTCAGGTGGGGTAGCAGTTCTGGGGGGGGCAGTGTGTCAGGTGGGGGAGCAGTGTGTCAGGTGAAGGAGCAGTGTGACGGGGAGAAGTGTGACATATAATACAGCTCATCCGACATCACATACACAGCTCTCTGTGCACCAGCATTACCTTCTCCCCAGCAGCTGCGGCACTGCCTCGCACATCTCTCCCTCCACCTGTTCACGGCTCAGCCTCCTGTTCTCATCTTGGGTGTCCCAGCCAGGTCCCGCAGCACCACCACCAGCACAATCCCCCCTGCCGCCTCCTGCTCCACCAGTCCACCATACCTAGAGCGAGGAAACCCGGAAGTACCCGGAAGTAGCGCGGAGCTACATGTAGGGGAACTTGGCGCTGAGGGGGGAGAAGGAGGATGCCGGATGCTGCGGGTGATGATGACGTCGGCGCGCCGCTACTTGCTTGCCGCCGGGTGGACCAAGATGGCCGCGGCTCCGGAGCTAGGCCGAAGCCGCGGTCTTTCCTATCGGCGAGACCGCGGAGCTCACTCCGCGGATCGTCGATCAAAATTTTTTTCGTCGATCAAAGAAATTAACGATTAATCGAACAATTAATCGTTAATTTCCGCAGCCCTAATATGTACATGTTCCCTGGGGCAAGACCCGGGTTCTCAAAGACGTTATCACAGGTATAGACACCCAGCAGGTACAATATTTAAAGGAATTTTTTTTTATTTTATTTTTTTTTAATTTAAGCATCATTAAAATCACTAATCCAGGAGCAGTGATTTTATTGATGCTTAAAAAAATAAAATAAAAATAAAATAAAAAATTCCTTTAAATATTGTACCTGCTGGGTGTCTATACCTGTGATAACGTCTTTAAATAGCACAATCACCTGCCTGCCAGTAAATTAGGAAGAACTGATCTATCTAAGCTATACAGTGTATAAATATATGTACAGCACCTGGGATGTATATATATCCTCTACACACTGTAATTAAAGCTAAGCTGACTAGCCTGCCTGCTCTATCTAGTAATAAAGACAATGGGCCGGATCCACAAAGCATTACGACGGCGTATCTCCAGATACGCCGCCATAATTTCAAATTAGCGCCGGCGTATCTTTGTTTTGTATCCACAAAACAAGATACGCCGGAATTACGCTAAGATACGACTGGCGTAAGTCTATTACGCCGTCGTAATTTAGTTGCATATTTACGCTGGCCACTAGGGGCGCTTCCGCAGATGTTCAGCGTAAAAAAATACGTAAATGAGATAAATACGCCAATCCACGAACGTACGTACGCCCGGCGCATTCTTTTTACGTCGTTTGCGTAAGCGTATGTCCGGCGTAAAGTTACCCCTGCTCTATAGAGGCGTACGCAATGTACAGCATGGACGTCGGGACAGCGTCGAATTTTCCGGCGTTTACGTAAAACGTTTGTGAATAGGGCTTTGCGTAAGTTACGTTCACATCGAAAGCATTGAATATTTGCGACGTGATTTTGCCCATGCTCAGTGGGATACCTCCACGGACGGCGCATGCGCAGTTAAAAAAAACTTAATTTACGTTGGGTCACGAATAATTTAAATAAAACACGCCCACCTCTTCCCCAGAAAGGGGAGGGGAGAGAAAGGGAGAGAGGGAGAGAGAGGGAGGGGTAGAGAGAGTAGGTGAGAGAGAGGAGAGAGAAAAGAGAGAGGAAGAGAGGGGGGAGGAGAGAGAAAGGGGAGGAGAGAGAGAGAGAGAGGGGAGAGAGAGTTGGAGGAGAGAGGGGGATAGAGAAGGGGGAGAGAGAGAGGGAGAGAGAGAGGGAGGGGTAGAGAGAGGAGAGATAAAAGAGAGAGAGTGGGGGGAGAGAGAAAAAAGAGAGCGAGAGAGGAAGAGAGGGGGGAGGAGAGAGAAAGGGGAGGAGAGAGGGGGAGAGAGGGAGGGAGAGTGAGGGGGATAGAGAGGGAGGGAGAGAGAGAGGGGGGATAGAGAAGGGGAGAGGGGGAGGGTATAGAGGGAAAAGAAGAGGGTGGAGGGAGAGGGGAAGATAGAGATAGGGAGAGGCAATAGAGATAAAGAGGGAGAGAGAGAGAGAGAGACGTAACAAACTGTGGACAGAAAAATCTGCTACATGGACTCATCCCCATTCCCCCTTTATATTATCCCTACTCTTCTGATTACACTAAAGCTATCCCTCTCTTTCCATCCAAACTCATCCAAAATCAACTGCTTTGGCAAGGCTAAAATGTATTTGGTCCCGGGAGAGAGAGGGGGAAAGAGAGAGAGAGAGAGAGAGAGAGAGAGAGAGAGAGAGAGAGAGATGGAGGGGTAGAGAGAGAAGGAGAAAGAGAGGAGAGAGAAAATAGAGAAAGAGAGTGGGGGGGAGAGAGAGAAAAAAGAGAGAGAGAGGAAGAGAGGGGGGAGGAGAGAGAGAGGGGAGGAGAGAGAGAGAGAGGGGGGAGAGAGGGGAAGAGAGAGGGGGAGAGAGAGAGAGAGAGGGGGGGAAGAGAGAGAGAGAGGGAGGGGTAGAGAGAGAAGGAGAGAGAGAGTAAAGAGATAAGAGAGTGGGGGAGAGAGAAAAAAAAAGAGAGAGAGGAAAAGAGGGAGGGAGGAGAGAGTGAGAGGGGAGGAGAGAGAGAGAGGGGGGAGAAAAAATAGAGAGGGGAGAGGAGAGAGAGACAGAGAGAGAGAGAAAAACAGACGGAGAGACAGAAAGGGAGAAGGGTAGAGGAGAGGAAGAGAGAGATGGCTGCACAAAGCAACATATATATACGTCACTTTGAATTTCGCGCACCTGCAGACGCGATGTCAGCTGGTGTTCCCGCGATAGTGTCACGGAGTTGCAGAACGGGGGGATGTAAACAAGGCACTTCTGCCTAGTGACAGGACACTGATCGTCTGTCCCCTGTCATCGGGAGCAGTGATCAGTGTCATGTCACAGTAAGCCCCGCCCCCACACAATTAGAATCACTCCCTAGGACACACTTAACCCCTTCCTCGCCCCCTAGTGGTTAACCCCTTCCCTGCCAGTGTCATTTACACAGTAATGAGTGCATTTTTATAGCTCTGATCGCTGTATAAATGTCAATGGTCTCAAAATGATGTCAAAAGTGTCCGATGTGTCCGTCGTAATGTCGCAGTCATGATAAAAATCTCCATTACAAGTACAAAATAATTTTTTTAATAAAAATGTCATAAAAATATCCCCTATTTTGTAGACGCTATAACTTTTGCGCAGACCAATCAATAAACGCTTATTGCAATTTTTTTACCAAAAATACATAAAAGAATACGTATCGTCCTAAACTGAGGGGAAAAAAAACTTTTTTTTATATATTTGGGGATATTTATTATAGCAAAAAGTAAAAAATATTGAATTTTTTTCTCAAAATTGACGCTCTCTTTTTGTTTATAGCGCAAAAAATAAAAACCGCAGAGGTGATCAAATACCACCAAAAGAAAGCTCTATTTGTGGGGAAAAAAAGGACGCCAATTTTGTTTGGGAGCCGCGTCTCACGACCGCGCAATTGTTAGTTAAAGCAACGCCAAAAAGTGGCCCGATCATTGGGCCGCCGAATCCTCCGGGGCTGAAGTGGTTAATAAGTCATATTGTACAATCAAAGCATCGCCAGCGAAGTAACTTCAGGACTTCCAATTCGTGTAACGAAACACAAAGATATTTATTGCTACAATATTATTAGAACATGCAAAAAAAAAAAAAAAGAGCATTCGGTAGAATTGCGGATGAGCGTCTTACAATGACGCGCTCGCTGGCGCTCCAACGTAGGAAGCTTTTCAAATTTCTTTTGCAGCCAGAAAATTATTTTGTTTTATAAAACAATTTTAGTATCGCCGCCCCGCTGCAGTTTGCAAACGCGCTGCGACGCCGCTCGCTGCGACTGGGAAGTGAAACGTTCGACCTCCTCCAGGTAATTAGGCTGCTTTACAGTTAAGTATCGAGAAATACGTGCGACTTCCTCTCCATAACAACAAAGCTTTTTTAATTTTGCAACAAGTCAGAAAATATAAATGTAAAAATTTTTTAAAAAATGCTCTTAGAACACAGAAGTGCGACTTGTGAGCGGCATCAGAAATGCTTCATACTCTGTATAAGAGTAGAGACCATGACTGCCATTCAGTGTACTGTGTATTATAGGGAATCGCTCGGGTCTATCATTTTTCCGGACGCAAAAATTTCATCCGCGATAAAGCATCGGTGAGGTCGGCTTCCTCCCTCTGTCTCTCAGCTGCCCCCTCAGTCTCTCAGCTCCTCCCTCTGTCTCTCAGCTCCCCCATGTGTCTCTCAGCTGCCCCCCTCTGTCTCTCAGCTCCCTCCCTCTGTCTCTCAGCCCCCCCTTTGTCTCTCAGCTCCCCCCTCTGTCTCTCAGCTCCCTCCTTCTGTCTCTTAGCTCCCCCCTCTGTCTCTCAGCTCCCTCCCTCTGTCTCTTAGCTCCCCCCTCTGTCTCTCAGATCCCTCCCTCTGTCTCTTAGCTCCCCCCTCTGTCTCTCAGCTCCCTCCCTCTGTCTCTTAGCTCCCTCCCTCGTGTCTCTCAGCTCCCTCCCTCTGTCTCTCAGCTCCCCCCTCTGTCTCTCAGCTCCCCATCTGTCTCTCAGCTGCCCCCCTCTGTCTCTCAGCTCCCTCCCTCTGTCTCTTAGCTCCCTCCCTCGTGTCTCTCAGCTCCCTCCCTCTGTCTCTCAGCCCCCCCTCTGTCTCTCAGCTCCCTCCCTCTTTCTCTCAGCCCCCCCTCTGTCTCTCAGCTCCCCCCCTCTGTCTCTCAGCTGCCCCCCTCTGTCTCTCAGCTGCCCCCCTCTGTCTCTCAGCACCCCCCTCTGTCTCTCAGCTGCCCCCTCTGTCTCTCAGCTCCCTCCCTCTGTCTCTCAGCTCCCCCCTCTGTCTCTCAGCTCCCCCCTCTGTCTCTCAGCACCCCCCTCTGTCTCTCAGCACCCCCCCTCTGTCTCTCAGCACCCCCCATCTGTCTCTCAGCACCCTACCTCTGTCTCTCAGCTCCCTTCCTCTGTCTCTTAGCTCCCTCCCTCTGTCTCTCAGCACCCCCCCCCCCTTTGTCTCTCAGCACCCTCCCTCTGTCTCTCAGCTCCCTCCCTCTGTCTCTCAGCACCCCCCTCTGTCTCTCAGCTCCCTCTCTCTGTCTCTCAGCTGCCCCCACTCTGTCTCTCAGCTGCCCCCACTCTGTCTCTCAGCTCCCTCCCTCTGTCTCTCAGCTCCCCCCTCTGTCACTCAGCCACCTCCTCTGTCTCTTAGCTCCCTCCTCTGTCTCTCAGCTCCCCCCACTCTGTCTCTCAGCACTCCCCCCTCTGTCTCTCAGCTCCCCCCTCTGTCTCTCAGCACCCCCCCCTCTGTCTCTCAGCACCCCCCTCTGTCTCTCAGCTCCCACCCTCTGTCTCTCAGCTCCCACCCTCTGTCTCTAAGCTCCCTCCCTTGTGTCTCTCAGCTTCCTCCCTCTGTCTCTTAGCTCCCTCCCTCGTGTCTCTTAGCACCCCCTCTGTCCCTCAGCTCCCCCCTCAGCATTTTTAGCCCAAAAGCGCCTGAAAAATGCCTTAGTGTGAAAAGGGGCACTATGCTCACCCCTTCTCTTTTACACTCACTCCCCTTTTCTTACCCTCACCCCCCTCTCTCACCCACCCCCTTTCCCTCAACCCTCCCTCTCTCTCTCTCTCTCTCTCTCATTCCCCTCTCTCACCCTCTCTTGATATACAATAATGGATGTAGGGGCCTTCTGGTGGGTGTGATTTTTTTTTTGGAGGGGGGGTGGGGGCAGCATTTTATTGAATTAATGTGGGCCGGTCTGGATGAAGTCCAGCCCTGCAGGTGTTGGGATAGTCCAGGATACACAGTGGTGTGGAGCGGAGCATTTGGGTGGCCGGGGCGCAATTTCTTGTCACCATTGCGACCTGGTGCCTGGGATTTGTTGAGCGTTGAGTTGGGTTATTGTATGAAGACTTAGAAGGAATTATATTGTTATTTCTCCATATGAAAATGATGGATTTATGAAAACCGAAATCTTCGCTCGTCAGAAAGACGAGAGATTTCACCTTTCTTCAGAAGCACAGGCCGGAAATTCAGCCCTCCCCCCCGGGGTATAACCCCCCCCCCCGTTCCCTCTCCCATGTTATTCAATTACTATCTCACATCCTACAGAACAGATTTCATGGATCCAGGTGCAGGAAAGAAAAAAAAAAACGATTTTCGTGCTTCAGAAAAATGGAAACAGAAAAATAAAACAGAGAGCGAGCCGCCAAAGTTATTATATTTTTCCGTTGTCGGCCTTCGCGGCTCCTCGGGGCTTATTGATTGGATTCTTATGAAATTTGGAAACCTTCCCGCCGGACCAGAAAAGCTTGTTAAGCCAACCCCCACCTTTTCGGGTTTCGGGATTTAATTAATGTCGGACGGTCGCTTGGCGAGGAAAATTGGATTTTGGAAATTGTATCGGCTTAGAGCAAGGCTGGCCGGGGCCGGGGACGCAGATTGTTGACTTGGCGAGTCGCGTTGTAATGAGAATCTTCATAAAAAGGGAAATGTTACGGCCCCGTCATTTAAAAACGGAATATGAAGAAAGTCCTGACAGGAAAAAAATGGGTCATGTATGATAAGAAACGGATATTATTATATTCTTCTATGAGCCGAGTCTGACTGGAGACCGGAACCCCATCAGAGCCAATCAGAGTCTCCCCTACAGATCACAGAGTGCCCCTCAGAGCCCCCCTTATATCCAGGAGTGCCCATTAGAGTCTGCCCTACAGATCCAGGATTACCCATCAGAGTCTTCCCTTACATCCAGGAGTGCCCATTACATCCCCCCTTATATCCAGGAGTGCCCATTAGAGTCTGCCCTACAGATCCAGGATTGCCCATCAGAGCCCCCCTTATATCAAGGAATGCCCATCAGAGCCTCTATAAATCCGCAATTGCCCATCAGAGGCTACCTTAGATACAGTATTGCCCATCTGAGCCCCCCCCTTAGATCCATGATTGCCTACCAGAGCCCCCCTTAGATACAGGAATGCCCATCAGAGCCCCATAAATCCCAAATTTCCCATCAGAGAACACCCTTAGACCGAGGATTGGCCATCAGAGCCCCACTTACATCCAGGATTGCCCATCAGAGCCCCCCTTACATCCAGGATTTCCCATCAGAGCCCCCCTTACATCCAGGATTGCCCATCAAAGCCCCCCTTACATCCAGGATTGCCCATCAAAGCCCCCCTTACATCCAGGATTGCCCATCAGAGCCCCCTTAGATCCAGGATTGCCCATCAGAGCCCCCCTTAGATCCAAGATTGCCCATCAGAGCCCCCCTTAGATCCAGGATTGATCATCAGAGCCCCCATAAATCCAAAATTGCCCATCAGAGCCCCCCTTACATCCAGGATTGCCCATCAAAGCCCCCCTTACATCCAGGATTGCCCATCAGAGCCCCCCTTACATCCAAGATTGCCCATCAGAGCCCCCTTACTTCCAGGATTGCCCATCAGAGCCCCCTTACATCCAGGATTGCCCACCAGAGCCCCCTTACATCCAGGATTGCCCATGAGAGGCCCCCTTACATCCAGGATTGCCCATCAGAACCCCCTTACATCCAGGATTGCCCATCAGAACCCCCTTACATCCAGGATTGCCCATTAGAGCCCCCTTACATCCAGGATTGCCCATTAGAGCCCCCTTACATCCAGGATTGCCCATTAGAGCCCCCTTACATCCAGGATTGCCCATTAGAGCCCCCTTACATCCACGAATGCCCATCAGAGCCCACCCATAAATCCAAAATTGCCCATCAGAGCCCCCTTAGATCTAGGGTTGCCCATCAAAGTCCCCCCTATATCCAGACGTAGCCATCAGGGAGAACAAGGAAGGTCATACAGAGTACCTCCTCTTTTTTTTTTTTAGAAACCCCTCCCCCTCTGGGTGGTCTCTGTACATTGCAGGGATTATAACTAACGTTGTTGCAGATTCCTCCCTTTTGTTATTCTGAAGAAACACCTGTTTGTTTCTCTGTGTCCATGTGACTGCGAGTGACTTTATAATTATCAATCAGCTGCTGCACCTGCAGGTCTCTAATGAGGAAAGCGGCAGGGTCTGCAACCTTTCAGACGTGATTTTTTTCCCTTTTGGGAGAATCTCACCAAAAATTACATTTTTGTTGCAGGGGAGGCCCAAAATCAAGACTTGTATCTCAGTACAGACTTCTGGGGAAATCAGTGAGCCAATCACACAAGCAGGAAATTATATTCCTGGGGGGGGGGGGGGGCGGGGCTCTGTGTACCATCTGTGTACAGAGCGCCTCCAGGCGGCCATATTGCATTTTACGGAGAATGACAGCGGCTGCAGAATGAAAAGGAAAGGAAAGTTGTAATAACATTCAGTTACAATGTGACTTGTGTATCAATTTTACATCATGTAATATTTCTTTTTAATTATTCACAATTTTTTCCCCCCAGGAAAGTGGCGTCACCCCTTTAAAGGGAAATAAAAAAAGAAAAGAATCAGGGCGCCTGTAAAAGCGGCGTTTTTATCCCCATGTGCAGGAGGCCTTCTCATCGAACTCACCGTCCGCATCGCCCTGCGAGAATCTAACACATCAAAAAAATTACAGGAGTTATTCTTAGTGTTGTGCAAATCAATATTCTGTATGTGAAGGAGTGCCAGGGGGTGCGGGGGGGGGGGGGGGGAGTCTATTTATAGGGAGTCTCGGAGTTCTATCTCTGGATATTTTCTATGGAGAAGGTTCAGGTGAATGTTTTGTCTTCTCTCCGTATACACACTGTAATGCCAAAAGACATCCATCAATGAGCCTCCCCTCCCCCATCAATGAGCCTTCCCTCCCCATCTCCATCAATGAGCCTCCCCTCCCCCATCAATGAGCCTTCCCTCCCCAGCTCCATCAATGAGCCTCCCCTCCCCCACCTCCACCAATGAGCTTTTCCTCCCCACCTCCATCAATGAGCCTTCCCTCCCCCCACCGCCATCAATAAGCTTTTCCTCCCCCCACCCCCATCAATGAGCCTTCCCTCCCCCATCAATGGGCCTCCCCACCCCCATCAATGAGCCTTCCCTCCCACCTCCATCAATGAGCCTTCCCTCCCCACCTTCATCAATGAGGTTTTCCTCCCCACCTCCATCAATGATCCTTCCCTCCCCACCTCCATCAATGAGCCTTCCCTCCCTACCTCCATCAATGAGCCTTCCCTCCCCACCTCCATCAATGAGTCTTTCCTCCCCACCTCCATCAATGAGCCTTCCCTTCCCTACCTCCATCAATGAGCCTCCCCTCCCCCACCTCCATCAATGAGCCTCCCCTCCCCCATCAATGAGCCTTCCCTCCCCAGCTCCATCAATGAGCCTCCCCTCCCCCACCTCCACCAATGAGCTTTTCCTCCCCACCTCCATCAATGAGCCTTCCCTCCCCCCACCGCCATCAATAAGCTTTTCCTCCCCCCACCCCCATCAATGAGCCTTCCCTCCCCCATCAATGGGCCTCCCCACCCCCATCAATGAGCCTTCCCTCCCACCTCCATCAATGAGCCTTCCCTCCCCACCTTCATCAATGAGGTTTTCCTCCCCACCTCCATCAATGATCCTTCCCTCCCCACCTCCATCAATGAGCCTTCCCTCCCTACCTCCATCAATGAGCCTTCCCTCCCCACCTCCATCAATGAGTCTTTCCTCCCCACCTCCATCAATGAGCCTTCCCTTCCCTACCTCCATCAATGAGCCTCCCCTCCCCCACCTCCATCAATGAGCCTTCCCTCCCCACCTCCATCAATGATCCTTCCCTTTCCACCTCCATCAATGAGCCTTCCCTCCCCCATCTCCATCAATGAGCCTCCCCTCCCCCACCTCCATCAATGAGCCTTCCCTCCCCACCTCCATCAATGAGCCTTCCCTCCCCACCTCCATCAATGAGCCTTCCTTCCCCACCTCCATCAATGAGCCTTCCCTCCCCACCTCCATCAATGAGCCTTCCCTCCTGACCTCCATCAATGAGCCTTCCCTCCCGACCTCCATCAATGAGCCTTCCCTCCCCACCTCCATCAATGAGCCTTTCCTCCCCACCTCCATCAATGAGCCTTCCCTCCCCCACCTCCATCAATGAGCCTTCCCACCCCACCTCCATCAATGAGCCTTCTCTCCCTACCTCCATCAATGAGCCTTCCCTTCCCACCTCCATCAATGAGCCTTCCTTCCCCACCTCCATCAATGAGCCTTCCCTTCCCACCTCCATCAATGAGCCTTTCCTCCCCACCTCCATCAATGAGCCTTGCCTCCCCACCTCCATCTATGATCCTTCCCTTTCCACCTCCATCAATGATCCTTCCCTCCCCCACCTCCATCAATGAGCTTTTTCTCCCCACCTTCATCAATGAGACTTCCCTCCCCACCTCTATCAATGAGCCTTCCCTCCCCACCTCCATCAAAGAGCCTTCCCTCCCCACCTCCATCAATGAGACTTCCCTGCCCACCTCCATCAATAAGCCTTCCCTCCCCACCTCCATCAATGTGCCTTCCCTCCCCCCACCTCCATCAATGAGCCTTCCCTCCCCCTCCTCCATCAATGAGCCTTCCCTTCCCCACCTCTATCAATGAGCCTTCCCTCCCAAACTCCATCAATGAGCCTTCCCTCCCACCTCCATCAATGAGCCTTCTCTCCCTACCTCCATCAATAAGCCTTCCCTCCCCATCTCCATCAATGAGCCTTCCCTCCCCACCTCCATCAATGAGCCTTCTCTCCCTACCTCCATCAATGAGCCTTCCCTCCCCATCTCCATCAATGAGCCTTCCCTCCCCACCTCCATCAATGAGCCTTCCCTCCCCATCTCCATCAATGAGCCTTCCCTCCCCACCTCCATCAATGAGCCTTCCCTCCCCATCTCCATCAATGAGCCTTCTCTCCCTACCTCCATCAATGAGCCTTCCCTCCCCATCTCCATCAATGAGCCTTCCCTCCCACCTCCATCAATGAGCCTTCTCTCCCTACCTCCATCAATGAGCCTTCCCTCCCCATCTCCATCAATGAGCCTTCCCTCCCCACCTCCATCAATGAGCCTTCCCTCCCCACCTCCATCAATGAGCCTTCTCTCCCTACCTCCATCAATGAGCCTTCCCTCCCCACCTCCATCAATGAGCCTTCCCTCCCTCACCTCCACCAATGAGCCTTCCCTCCCCACCTCTATCAATGAGCCTTCCCTCCCTCACCTCCACCAATGAGCCTTCCCTCCCCACCTCTATCAATGAGCCTTCCCTCCCCACCTCCATCAATGATCCTTCCCTCCCCACCTCCATCAATGAGCCTTCCCTCCCCACCTTCATCAATGAGCTTTTCCTCCCCACCTCTATCAATGAGCCTTCCCTCCCCACCTCCATCAATGATCCTTCCCTCCCCACCTCCATCAATGATCCTTCCCTCCCCACCTCCATCAATGAGCCATACCCCCCCACCTCCATCAATGAGCCTTCCCTCTCCACCTCCATCAATGAGCCTTCCCTCTCCACCTCCATCAATGAGCCTTCCCTCCTCACCTCCATCAATGAGCCTTCCCTCCCCCCACCTCCACCAATGAGCCTTCCCTCCCCACCTCAATCAATGAGCCTTCCCTCCCCACCTCCATCAATGAGCCTTCCCTCCCCACCTCTACCAATGAGCCTTCCCTCCCCACCTCCCTCAATGAGCCTTCCCTCCCCATCTCCATCAATAAGCCTTACCTCCCCACCTCCATCAATGAGCCTTCCCTCCCCCACCTCCACCAATGAGCCTTCCCTCCCCACCTCCATCAATGAGCCTTCCCTCCCCACCTCCATCAATGAGCCTTCCCTCCCCATCTCCATCAATAAGCCTTACCTCCCCACCTCCATCAATGAGCCTTCCCTCCCCCACCTCCACCAATGAGCCTTCCCTCTCCACCTCCATCAATGAGCCTTCCCTCCCCACCTCCATCAATGAGCCTTCCCTCCCCACCTCCATCAATGAGCCTTCCCTCCCCACCTCCACCAATGAGCCTTCCCTCCCCACCTCCACCAATGAGCCTTCCCTCCACACCTCCACCAATGAGCCTTCCCTCCCCACCTCTATCAATGAGCCTTCCCTCCCCACCTCCATCAATGAGCCTTCCATCCCCCTTCTCCATCAATGAGCCTTCCCTCCCCACCTCCATCAATGAGTCTTCCCTCCTCACCTCCATCAATGAGCCTTCCCTCCCCCACCTCCACCAATGAGCCTTCCCTCCCCACCTCAATCAATGAGCCTTCCCTCCCCACCTCCATCAATGAGCCTTCCCTCCCCACCTCTATCAATGAGCCTTCCCTCCCCACCTCCCTCAATGAGCCTTCCCTCCCCATCTCCATCAATAAGCCTTACCTCCCCACCTCCATCAATGAGCCTTCCCTCCCCCACCTCCACCAATGAGCCTTCCCTCCCCACCTCCATCAATGAGCCTTCCCTCCCCATCTCCATCAATAAGCCTTACCTCCCCACCTCCATCAATGAGCCTTCCCTCCCCCACCTCCACCAATGAGCCTTCCCTCTCCACCTCCATCAATGAGCCTTCCCTCCCCACCTCCATCAATGAGCCTTCCCTCCCCACCTCCATCAATGAGCCTTCCCTCCCCACCTCCACCAATGAGCCTTCCCTCCCCACCTCCACCAATGAGCCTTCCCTCCACACCTCCACCATTGAGCCTTCCCTCCCCACCTCTATCAATGAGCCTTCCCTCCCCACCTCCATCAATGAGCCTTCCCTCCCCACCTCCACCAATGAGCCTTCCCTCCCCACCTCCATCAATGAGTCTTCCCTCCCCCACCTCCACCAATGAGCCTTCCCTCCCCACCTCCATCAGTGATGGAAAACAAGCTGCGCAACTCATGTGAACTCTATAGTTATGATAACATAAAATGATATAATACCTTTAAATTTACATGGAACAAGAAAATTAGCCCCATGAATGAGATATGAGTCCCATAAGTGACAAAAATATAAATCAAATGTGTATAGTTCTAACACATAAAACTATAAAAACGTACGTCTGATGATATTGATAGCAGTAAAATATCAATCTCCTTCAAGCTGATAGTGACATCAAATGCAAGAAAACCTCAGAATAGTGCTTAGATAGACAGGACACCTCCACCTTTCAATCACAATGCCCCTTACCAGAGGAAAAGATCCCAACCAGAGATCTTCTGACAGCAGATGGCTTACTTCCCAGCCTGGGGGTTTGCGTGGCAGGATATCCAAGAGCCAAAACTTCTCTCACAATGGACCGATGATCAGTGTAGTATGAATGTGAAGAAGGAAAAAAGCTATACAGTGTGAACCCATATAACAAATTTATTGTAAAAAATTAAAATCACACTTACAAGAATGCAGATAAAAATCGCTTGTGAAAATATAGCCGGCCGGCTAGCACAACCCGTTCACTCCGGGACACAGTATGCGGTTTAAGACGTCAGCACGTTTTTATAGTTTTATGTGTTAGAACTATACACATTTGATTTATATTTTTGTCACTTATGGGACTCATATCTCATTCATGGGACTAATTTTCTTGTTCCATGTAAATTTAAAGGTATTATATCATTTTATGTTATCATAACTATAGAGTTCACATGAGTTGCGCAGCTTGTCTTCCATCGTACTAGTCTGTTTGTGGGTATCTCACATTTTAAGCTGCTTGCATTATTTCATTCATTTATCATCACCTAGACAGCGCAGTATCACCACAATTTTCACCTCCATCAATGAGCCTTGCCTCCTCACCTCCATCAATGAGCCTTCCCTCCCCCACATCCATCAATGAGCCTTCCCTCCTCACCTCCATCAATGAGCCTTCCCTCCCCCACATCCATCAATGAGCCTTCCCTCCTCACCTCCATCAATGAGCCTTCCCTCGCCACCTCCATCAATGAGCCTTCCCTTCCCACCTCCATCAATGAGCCTTACCTCCCCACCACCATCAATGAGCCTTCCCTCCCCCACCTCCATCAATGAGCCTTCCCTCGCCACCTCCATCAATGAGCCTTCCCTTCCCACCTCCATCAATGAGCCTTCTCTCCCCACCTCCATCAATGAGCCTTCCCTCCCCCACCTCCATCAATGAGCCTTCCCTCGCCACCTCCATCAATGAGCCTTCCCTTCCCACCTCCATCAATGAGCCTTACCTCCCCACCACCATCAATGAGCCTTCCCTCCCCCACCTCCATCAATGAGCCTTCCCTCCGCACCTCCATCAATGAGCCTTCCCTCCCCCACCTCCATCAATGAGCCTTGCCTCCCCACCTCCATCTATGATCCTTCCCTTTCCACCTCCATCAATGAGCCTTCCCTCCCCACCTCCATCAATGAGCCTTCCCTCCTCACCTCCATCAATGAGCCTTCCCTCCCCCACATCCATCAATGAGCCTTCCCTCCTCACCTCCATCAATGAGCCTTCCCTCCCCCACCTCCATCAATGAGCCTTCCCTCCCGGCCTCCATCAATGAGCCTTCCCTCCCCACCTCCATCAATGAGCCTTCCCTCCCCACCTCCATCAATGAGCCTTCCCTCCCCACCTCCATCAATGATCCTTCCTTCCCCACCTCCATCAATGAGCCTTCTCTCCCTACCTCCATCAATGAGCCTTGCCTCCCCACCTCCATCTATGATCCTTCCCTTTCCACCTCCATCAATGAGACTTCCCTCCCCCCACCTCCATAAATGAGCCTTCCCTCCCCACCTCCATCAATGAGCCTTCCCTCCCCCCACCTCCATCAATGAGCCTTCCATCCCCCTTCTCCATCAATGAGCCTTCCCTTCCCCACCTCTATCAATGAGCCTTCCCTCCCCACCTCCATCAATGAGCCTTCCCTCCCCACCTCCATCAATGAGCCTTCCCTCCCCACCTCCATCAATGAGCCTTCCCTCGCCACCTCCATCAATGAGCCTTCCCTTCCCACCTCCATCAATGAGCCTTCCCTCCCCACCTCCATAAATGAGCCTTCCCTCCCCCACCTCCATCAATGAGCCTTCCCTCCCCCACCTCCATCAATGAGCCTTCCTTCCCCACCTCCATCAATGAGCCTTCCCTCTCCACCTCATCAATGAGCCTTCCCTCCCCACCTCCATCAATGAGCCTTCTCTCCCGACCTCCATCAATGAGCCTTCCCTCCCCACCTCCATCAATGAGCCTTCCCTCCCCTGCCTCCATCAATGAGCCTTCCCTCGCCACCTCCATCAATGAGCCTTCCCTCCTCACCTCCATCAATGAGCCTTCCCTCCCCACCTCCTTCAATGAGCCTTCCCTCCCCACCTCCATCAATGAGCCTTCCCTCGCCACCTCCATCAATGAGCCTTCCCTTCCCACCTCCATCTATGATCCTTCCCTCCCCACCTCCATCAATGAGCCTTCCCTCCCGACGTCCATCAATGAGCCTTCCCTCCCCACCTCCATCAATGATCCTTCCTTCCCCACCTCCATCAATGAGCCTTCTCTCCCTACCTCCATCAATGAGCCTTGCCTCCCCACCTCCATCTATGATCCTTTCCCTTTCCACCTCCATCAATGAGACTTCCCTCCCCCCACCTCCATCTATGATCCTTTCCCTTCCCCACCTCTATCAATGAGCCTTCCCTCCCCACCTCCATCAATGAGCCTTCCCTCCCCCCACCTCCATCAATGAGCCTTCCATCCCCCTTCTCCATCAATGAGCCTTCCCTTCCCCACCTCTATCAATCAGCCTTCCCTCCCAAACTCCATCAATGAGCCTTCCCTCCCCACCTCCATCAATGAGCCTTCCCTCCCCACCTCCATCAATGAGCCTTCCCTCCCCACCTCCATCAATGAGCCTTCCCTCCCCACCTCCATCAATGAGCCTTCCCTCCCCACCTCCATCAATGAGCCTTCCCTCCCCACCTCCATCAATGAGCCTTCCCTCCCCACCTCCATCAATGATCAGTGTTGGAATTGCACTGACTAATCAATGTTATGGCTGATTGGTATATATTTGGAGTGATAGCACTGATGGAATTATCTATCTGATCTTATAATTTCCTCTTTTTGTATATTGATAATTTGTATCTTTTAGTAAAATAGAATTCATACAAAGTAAAAGAAGTCGTTTCCTCGCAGGTCTTCCTCTGACCTCTTCTGGGTCTTCGTCTTCTTTGCTCAGGAGAAATGCGTCAGCGCTGCAATTGACGTTTCCTGCCTCCTGTTTGTTGTTTTATTTATTATTTACGTCCTTAACTTTTATTTTCTCCTGTTCTGTGTTTGGCGGCGGCCGTCGTCCCGGAGACATCGCGTGCAGCCGGCGGAATATTTCAGGAACGTTGTTCTTTTATTTCCAGACGAGAAACAATTTGATTGTCAGAGGTGACCGCCGTTTCTCCAGAAACAATTCTCGCTCTCAGACAGGTGGGGGTGACAATGTAGCGGCGGCTCTTCCCGGAGTAATGACCGGAGTTGTTCTGACACCCGCCTTGGCTGACACCTGGAAGTGCGCAGTTTGCCGGCGCCTGATGACATAACCAGCCTGTCAGAGGTACGGAAAATGGAAAAGAACAAATACATTTATGTGATTATACATTGTCTGCCCTGTCCTAAAACTTGTGGTTTTGTTCAGATTCTGGACTTACCGCCGTCCCCCGCAGCTAAAGAAATACAGTTTGGTTAACCACTTCAGCCCCGGACCATTTGGCTGCCAAATGACTGGGCCGCTTTTTGCGATTCGGCACTGCGTCGCTTTAACTGACAATTGCGCGGTCGTGCGGCGTGGCTCACAAACAAAATCGGCGTCCTTTTTTCCCCACAAATAGAGATTTCTTTTAGTGGTATTTGATCACCTCTGCGTTTTTTATTTTTTGCGCTATAAACAAAAATAGAGCGACAATTTTGAAAAAAATGCAATATTTTGTACTTTTTGCTGTAATAAATATCCCCAAAAAAATAATAATTTTTTCCCTCAGTTTAGGCCGATACGTATTCTACATATTTTTGTTAAAAAAAAAAAAAATCGCAATAAGCGTTTATCGACTGGTTTGCGCAAAATGTATAGCGTTTACAAAATAGGGGATAGTTTTATTGCATTTTTATTATTTTTTTTTTTACTACTAATGGCTGCGATTAGCGATTTTTTTTCGTGACTGCGACATTATGGCGGACACATCGGACAATTCTGACACATTTTTGGGACCATTGTCATTTATACAGCAAAAAGTGCTATAAAAATGCACTGATTACTGTGAAAATGACAGTTGCAGTTTAGGAGTTAACCACTAGGGGGCACTGAAGGGGTTAAGTGTGACCTCATATGTGTTTCTAACTGTAGGGCGGCGGGGCTGGACGTGTGACGTCATTGATCGTCTTTCCCTATATCAGGGAACAGACGATCAATGACAGCGCCACTGTTCTTAAGCTCCTGTGACCGATCGCGGGACTCCGGAGGTGATCGGGGATGTGGTCACGGACCTTCGGCCTGGGTCGCGGGCGCGCGCCCACGACCCACAGCTGGGCATTTAACAATCACTTTCAGGTACGTGCAGGGCTGCTGATAGGGGGGGGGGGGCCACCAGCCCTCCTGTAGGGGGCCCAGGCAAACAGAGGGGCCCAGACAGCAGAGGGAATCATTGTGGTGGGATGGAGGGGCAATTACAGAATTGCTTCCCGCACTGATCCCCCTCCCTGTTGTGCCTGCTTCTGATCCACCTCTGTGCCCCCTGTCACTGTGCTGCCCTCCACGGCACTGCTGGCTTACCTGTCTCATAAAAATAAATTGTAAAATAAAATACATTTTAATCCATTTTCACATCCTTTAACCACTTGCATACTGGGCACTTACACCCCCCTCCTGCCCAGGTAAAATTTCAGCTTGCGGCACTGCGTCGCTTTAACTGACAATTGCGCGGTCGTGCGACGTGGCTCCCAAACAAAATTGACGTCCTTTTTTCCCCACAAGTAGAGCTTTCTTTTGGTGGTATTTGATCGCCTGTGCGATTTTTATTTTTTGCGCTATAAACAAAAAAGAGCGACAATTTTGAAGAAAAATACAATATTTTTTACTTGTTGCTATAATAAATATCCCAATTAAAAAAAAAAACACATTTTTTTTCTCAGTTTAGGGCGATACGTATTCTACATATTTTTGGTAAAAAAAAAAAAAAAAATCGCAATAAGCGACTGGTTTGCGCAAAAGTTATAGCGCTTACAAAATAGGGGAGAGAATTATTATTTTTTATTATTTTTTTTTTACTAGAAATGGCGGCGATCTGCGATTTTTATTGGTACTGCGACGTTATGGCGGACACATCGGACACTTTTGACACATTTTTGGCGCCATTCACATTTATTCTGCGATCAGTGCTATAAATATGCACTAATTACAGTATAAATGTGACTGGCATTGAAGGGGTTAACACTAGGGGGTGAGGAAGGGGTTAAATGTGTATGCTAGGTGTGTTCTAACTGTAGGGGGAGGGGGGGGTGACTGGGGGGGGGGTGACCGATCTGTGTCCCTAAGTAAGAAGGAACACAGATCGGGCTCCTCCTCTCCAGAGACAGGACACTGTCTCTGTGTAACACGGCAATGAGAGATGATCTACGAGAGATCATCTCTCATTGGCCCACAGATCGCATCGCAAACGGCCACTCTGATTGGCCGTTCGCCGCGATCTGTGATTGGCCGTGTCCAAGGGACACGGACAACACAGGGCTTCCCCGCAGTGCGCTGTACAGCGCGCGCTGGGAACGCCAGAATGACATGCTGTCAAATGACGGCATGTTGGATATTCAGGCCCGTGCTGTTGCCGTCATCCGACGGTAGCGGGGGCCTCAAGTGGTTAAAAAAATGATATATATATATAAAAAAAAAAAAAAGTTTAAAGATTTTAAAAAATGGCTAATTCACACAGGTTCTCTGTTATGTTTGTGTCCGCTAATAAGGATTTTAGTGTATTTTTTTGTGAAAATATTGTTTTGATATATTTTGGGGGGCCCTGTCAGGTAGGCTGTACGGGGGCCCCCGTGATTTCTGACAGCAGCCCTGGGTACGTGCCTGTGCCCAGCCGTGCCATTCTGCCGACGTATATCAGCGTTAGGCGGTCCTTAAATGGTTAAGGACAACCCTAATCTGTGATTGGATGATGAAGGACCAGCTGACGTCAGCCCTGAGCTCGCCTCTCCTATCAGCCAAAAGTGCCTACAATGGGCATGTGAGCGGCAGAACCGGACCCCCGAGGAATGAACGCATTCAAGAGGAACACAACAAGTTTGAGGCATTCAGGGTATTGTCAAAAGTATAGGGACGCCGGCCAAGACTGAGTGGACGAGCAATCGCGGGTCCTCATACTGAGGCAGTGATTCTAATTGTTAGGGGGAGGAGCTACCAGTGACACGTCAGCGATCACTACTCCCGATCACGGGGGAACAGTAGATTAGTGACGTGTCACTAGACAGAACAGGGGAATGCCTTGTTTACAAAGGCAATCCCCCTGTTCTGCCTTCGCCGACCTGGGGGCGCAATCACGAGGTACGTGGTGGCCGCGCGCAGGCCCGTTGGGCGGGAAATTTGAAGGGACGTACAGGTACGCCCATGGCCGTCATCAGGGGGTACAGGCATTACACCTGTAAGGGGGCCTGGCCGGCCCCTCTCCCAGACATGCGGGGGGCCCGGCAGACGCGCTCATCGGCTCTAGAGTCGCTCCTACTGCCTTAACCACTTGCCGACCGCCGCGTGACGATGTACGTCGACACAATGGCACAGGCAGGCAAATGGGCGTACCCAAGGCAGCCATCAGACATTTTGGGGCCCCTTACACAGCTTTAGACATGGCCCCCCTGGAGCAGAGAACCGGGGGGAGGGTGCTGACAAAAAAAAAACAAGTGTAATCTCTTCTCTCCTGACCCAAGATAATAGGCATGGGGGAGGGGGGGCCCCTTATAGGTGTAATGCAAAAAAAAAAAAACAGGAGGGGGGCCAGCCGGGCCCTTTACAGGTGTAATGACTGTACCCCCCTGATGGCGGCCCTGGGCGTACCTGTATGTCCCTTTAAATTTGCCGCCCCCCAGTGGGCCAGTGTGCACCTCTGTGTGCCACGTGAGTGCGCCCGCGGGTCGCAAAAGGCAGAACAGGGGGGTTGCCTTTGTAAACAAGGCATTCCCTTGTTCTGCCTAGTGACAGTGATCTACTGTTCCCCGTGATCGCGAGCAGTGATCACTGACGTGTTACTGGTAGCTCCTCCCCCTAACAGTTAAAATTACTCCCTAGGACATACTTAACCCCTTGAGCGCCCCCCAGGGGTTAACCCCTTCACTGCCAGTGTCATTTTCACAGCAATCAGTGCATTTTTATAGCAAAATAGCGTCAAAAGTGTCAGATGTGTCCGCCATAATGTCACAGTCATGCTAAAAATCGCAGATCGCCGCCATTAATATTAAAAATGCCATAATTCTTTCCCCTATTTCTTAGACGCTATAACTTTTGCGCAAACCAATCAATAAACGCTTATTGCGATTTTTTGTTTTACCAAAAATACATAGAAGAATACGTATCGGCCTAAACTGAGGAAAAAAAATGTATTTTTTATATATTTTTGGGGGATATTTATTATAGCAAAAAGTAAAAAATATTGCATTTTTTTTCAAAATTGTCGCTCTAATTCTGTTTATAGCGCAAAAAATAAAAACCGCAGAGGTGATCAAATACCACCAAAAGAAATCTCTATTTGTGGGGAAAAAGGACGTCAATTTTGTTTGGGAGCCACGTCGCACGACCGCGCAATTGTCAGTTAAAGCGACGCAGCGCCCGAATCGCAAAAAAGTGCTCTGGTCTTTGGCCGGCCAAGTGGTCCGGGGCTGAAGTGGTTAAAGCGCCCGACGTACACCTCAGGCGATTCACGCAGCATTGCCAGTCTGCCGCAGTATGAGGACGGCGGCTGGTCGGCAAGAGGTTAAAGCAGCAAACTACCTGCCTGCTGTCAGTTACAGGCCGTCATCGGAAGCCTCATTGAAACGATCAGCCGCCGCGCAGGCTCTTCAGGTATAAAAAGCGATTTCAGGTACTTAACGTCGGCTGAATTATAAAACATATTCCTGACTCGTAATGGAATCCTTAAATGAACCAAAAAAAAAAAGAGCGCGTTCTTCTGTATTTGCCGATCGTTCCTCGTAGCAATATCAACCCGCGTCTCTTAGCGGCGGATTAAAATGCCGCCATTTCACTTTGTCACTCCAACTCTTTTGAATTTCATTTCTGAGCAGATAAGAAGGACTTTTCTTTTCTTTTTATTTTTTTGAGAAGAGAAGAATCGCTGGGATCTGTCAGGAAAACAATGCGCCGTTTGTCAGAATCGCTCGCAGGAAAATAACAGCCGTCGCGCTTTTAAACAAGGAATCAAAACCGCATGGCGGGCCGGCGTCCAAGAAAAACACCCGTATCTCCGACAAACATATTCAATGTAATCAAAAAACCCCCCCGAGAGTGACAAAAATCTGCATGCGGTGAAAAAAGCCGGAGATGTGGAGCGCGGCGTGAGATCTTTCAACGCTATTCTTCTTAAAAAGCTGTTAAAGACGTTTTCCGTGTATTCTTATGGAGCGAATATTAAACGCGGCTCTTGTATTGGAGGACGCTGGGGAAAAAGTTTACACCCCCCCCCCCTTTTGTGAACAGTTTCTCTTGGGAGGGCAAAACCTGCTGCGTTATTTTCTTAATTTGCCGCCTTTCATCGCAAATTTCTCTGTTAATAAAGACGGGCGCACAAAGTGACACATTTGATACATTTATGTTATTGTTGGCGGCAGTTGGTGAGAGTCGCGGTGTCATGTCAGCTAAAAGATTCTGGGCCAGATTCACCCCCACCTCCATCAATGAGCCTTCCCTCCCCACCTCCATCAATGAGCCTTCCCTTTCCACCTTCATCAATGAGCCTTCCCTCCCCACCTCCATTAATGAGCCTTCCGATCCCCCTCCTCCATCAATGGGCCTTCCCTCCCCAACTCCATCAATGGGCCTTCCCTCCCCACCTCCATCAATGAGCCTTCCCTCCCCCACCTCCATCAATGAGCCTTCCCTCCCCCACCTCCATCAATGAACCTTCCGATCCCCCACCTCCATCAATGAGCCTTCCGATCCCCCTCCTCCATCAATGAGCCTTCCCTCCCCACCTCCATCAATGGGCCTTCCCTCCCCACCTCCATCAATGAACCTTCCCTCCTCAACAATGAACCTTCCCTCCCCACCTCCATCAATGAGCCTTCCCTCCCCACCTCCATCAATGGGCCTTCCCTCCCCACCTCCATCAATGAACCTTCCCTCCTCACCAATGAACCTTCCCTCCCCACCTCCATCAATGAGCCTTCCCTCCCCACCTCCATCAATGAGCCTTCCCTCTCCACCTCCATCAATGAGCCCTCCCTCCCCACCTCCATCAATGAGCCCTCCCTCCCCACCTCCATCAATGAGGCTTCCCTCCCCACCTCCATCAATGAGGCTTCCCTCCCCACCTCCATCAATGAGCCCTCCCTCCCCACCTCCATCAATGAACCTTCCCTCCCCACCTCCATCAATGAGCCTTCCCTCCCCACCTCCATCAATGAGCCTTCCCTCCCCACCTCCATCAATGAGACTTTCCTACCTGCCTCCATCAATAAATCTTCCCTCCCCACCTCCATCAATGAGCCTTCCCTCCCCACCTCCATCAATAAGCCTTCCTTCCCCCACCTCCATCAATGAGCCTTCCCTCCCCACCTCCATCAATGAGCCTTCCTTCCTTCACCTCCATTAATGAGCCTTCCCTCCCCACCTCCATCAATGAGCCTTCCCTCCCCCACCTCCATCAATGAGCCTTCCCTCCCCCACCTCCATCAATGAGCCTTCCCTCCCCCACCTCCATCAATAAGCCTTCCTTCCCCCACCTCCATCAATGAGCCTTCCTTCCCCCACCTCCATTAATGAGCCTTCCCTCCCCACCTCCATCAATGAGCCTTCGCTCCCCACCTCCATCAATGAGCCTTCCCTACCCACCTCCATCAATGAGCCTTCCTTCCCCCACCTCCATTAATGAGCCTTCCCTCCCCACCTCCATCAATGAGCCTTCGCTCCCCACCTCCATCAATGAGCCTTCCCTCCCCCACCTCCATCAATGAGCCTTCCCTCCCCACCTCCATCAATGAGCCTTCCCTCCCCACCTCCATCAATGAGCCTTCCCTCCCCCACCTCCATCAATGAGTCTTCCCTCCCCCACCTCTATCAATGAGCTTTCCCTCCCCACTTCCATCAATGAGCCTTGGCTGCCCATGTCACCAGTTGGCCGGTTCCCCTTCCTTGTGCCACTTTTGGTTGGTCCTGACCACTGCAGGCCGGGAACATCCTACAAGATCCGCAGTTTTGGAGTTGCTCTGATCCAGCTGTCTAGACATTACAATCTGGTCCTCGACAAAGTCCCTCAAATCCTTACACTCTATTTTCTTTAGGTTTCAACACATCAACTTCAGAGACAACATGCTCACTTGTTGCCTAATAAATCCCACCCACTTTCAGATGCCATAGTAACAAGATAATCCATCTTATCACGTTTCCTTTCGGTGGTCAGAATGTTGTGGCTGATCGGCGTGTACATACACTTTACTGTGCGCAGTCCCACGCCCCCGAAAACACACGCAGCGTTAGGATCCCACGGCCAGAAGGAGATGAAAAAGAAGAATCACCGCGGAGGAGAACAAGCTTGGAGTTGGGAGGAATAAGATGAAGTTAATAAAGTTTCTCTGGCAGTGCGCCGAGTCTATGAGGATTGGAGAGATGATGGCTTGGGGGCGATCGGCTCCTGTCAGTGATATCTTCTCTGGACGGCGCCCGTTCTATGGAATCGCTCTTCCTGCGTGCTTCAAGGGGTCTGTTCAAAAGAGGAATCAGCATCTCTCTCTCCCCGCACATGAAAAAGAATAACAATGGAGCTTGTCAGGAAGGAAAGGCGCGAGAACGCCTGGGTGCACGGCGTCGCCTCCGCGTTTATGAAGGACGAACGGGATTTTAATTTTGTATTAATTGACCGACAAACCACTCATCACCGCTGTCCAATCCAGACACCCATCCGGCTAAATCCGGTGTTTTACCAACACAGTCCATCCAAAATGTAGATTTAGCACCCTGGTATTAGGCAGGGTTGCCAACAAATTGAGTTATGCTAGGTGGTAGTTAGCCTGGCTAATTGGCAGTTGTATCCTCTGACTGCCTGAATCTGGTGCATTTCTCTCTTCTGTCAATAGGTGGCACTGCTGTCTTTGGTGTTAGAATGACAATACTACAGTGAGTTCAGGTTGTGAATAGACAAAGGCCCAGATTCACAAAGCACTTACGCCAATGTATCTCCGGATACGCCGCGTAAGTACAAATATGCGCAGTCGTATCTGTGCGCCGGTCCCACAAACTAAGATACGCCTAAAAACAGGCTTCATCCCACCAACGTAACTTGCCTACGCCGGCGTAGAGTGGGCTCATATTTACGCTGGACGCATGTGGCGCTCCCATTGATTTTCTATTCAAATATGCAAATGAGGGAGATGCGCCGATTGCGGAAGTTTTACGTCCGGCGTAAAGTTATTCCCCATAGATGAGGCGCAACCCATGCAAAGGTACGAAGCAGGGAACACAAGCCTACGTATTGTACGTTGGACGTCTGTGAATATGGGCCGACGTGGGTGTGGCTGGGCGTAGGTTACGTTCACGGCGAACTTAGAGGGACCATGGCTGAACTTTGGGACCATGGCTGAACTTTGGGACATGGCTGCATTTAAAAAAAAGTATCGGTATTCGGAATCGGCGAGTACATGAAAAAAAGTATCGGTACTTGTACTCGGTCCTAAAAAAGTGCTATCGGGACAACCCCAGTCTCTTCCTTCTTCTCCGCTCTGGAATAAAAAGTTGTTAAAAATAAAACACATTACACAGGTTTTTAAAGTAATTTTTTAGCTCTGGGGGTCTCTTCCGACTTGGGGGGGTCTCTTCCTTCTTCTCCGCTCTCTCTGGTTCTCCTCCCGCTGTCCGGTCGTCTTCTGCCGGGTTCTTCTGCTCTTTTGCCAGCTCTTGTCCGGTCTTCTTCCCTCCACTCTTCTTCCGATGTTGACTCTACGCTCTCCCTGCGGTGGGCATGGGGCGGGGATCACCGGAGTGACGTCATCTGTGACCCCGCCCCCTTACGACGTCACCACCCCCCTGCCCCAAAGCACCCATCCCCACCATGTTGAGGGCATGCTGCCTGGTACGGTTCCGGAGGGGGCGGGCGCTCGCTCGTCCCCACCCCCTTTTCTAACCTACAGGGCTGCGTACTCGGATAAGGGTCTGGTATGGATTCTGGGGGGGGGCCCATGCCCTTTTTTTGGCGTGCGGGGGGTTCCCCTTAAAATCCATACCAGACCGATAGGGCCCGGTATATTCATGAAGGGGAAACTCTGTTGGCGAGATCTCTGGAAGGCCATTACGCCGGGGCGCCGTGATGCGCAGTCACCAGAAAGTCAATCCGAAGAAGAACCCAGAACAATGGCGTCTGCCCCATAAATACCCTCCCCCCAGCATGCCCAGCGAGGATACTCCCTCCTGATTGACTGCTGGGGAAGAGCACCCAAACCTCGACTCCACTGCTGCCACCTATCATCCTGGAGTGGGAACAGCACCCCAGTAACAATAGACAGCCCACAGCACAGCCAAGACAGAGAATTTCTATTCTGGGCGGAGACGGCGACACTTCTTCAATGAAAAGCCTCTACAGCTCCGGCCTTCGAGGGCCGCCTAGGGACAAGGTGTTGGAGTGGACAAAATGATCCCATCGTACCTCCATGGCATCCTTCATCTAAAGGAATCCTATGGGAGTGGGGGCACAGCTTGGCCCTCGAGGGCCGCCTATGGACAAGGTGTTGGAGTGGACAAAATGATCCCATCGTACCTCCATGGCATCCTTCATCTAAAGGAATCCTATGGGAGAGGGGGTGGAGCCTGGCCCTCGAGGGGTGGAGTTCTACACGTCTCGTCATAGAGAACCCATCTGGATTGGATGCGGCCGCCATAACTGGGAGGAGTTATAATCCTCCATTGGGAAACGATTGATGAGACGACGCACTGCCGTCCTCTCCCCTCCTCCACCAAATAACAGCTAATGATCAATAAATAACCCAATACACAGTTGGTGACCATAGCAACCAGTCCCCGCCCACCCCCTGTGTCTGCAGAGCTCTCATTGGCTGCTGCAGGTGACAGTTATTTATAATAAATCCTTTATTTAGAAGATGAGCCGGCAAAGTGCAGCCAGTCATAGAGAACACAGAGGACATGTAATATTAGATGGATAAGAGTCTCCATAACATGATAGATAGATAAACATTTATTGAAAAAATGCAGAAATAAAAATAATAATAATAATCATATATATATATAAATAAAGATATATAAAATTCAGTTTGGAGTAAAATATAAAAAAATCAATCCCTCCTATATACTGTATATACACAATCAATATATTACATCTATGTATTTTTTTTTTTATATATTTATAAAAATAAATAATTTTATTTTTTTATTTATATTGTTCAATAAATATGTATCTATCATGCAATGGAGACTCTTTTTCAATCTGATATTTATTATGTAAAATCCTCTTTGTAATATCAATGCGCTCCAATAATAAGGATCAATAGAAATAGATCTGGAGGAACTTTCTTTCCCATCAGATTTATTATTATTATCATTATTTTTATTTTATTTTTATATATATTTTTTTATATATTTTTGTAAATGAGGGAATAAATGAGCAGATAATTGTGGAAAATGTGTTCAGATTCTCCATAGCATGATAGACAAATGTTTATTGAACAATATATATAAAAAAAAATATATATATATATATATATATATATATATATATATATATATATATATATATATATATATATGTAACATTCCCTATTAAATCGATAAGAGTCTCCATAACATGATAGATAAATATATATTAAAACATTTATTATTAAATATTTATTATTAAAATGTATTAATTTAAAAATATATTAAAAATATTATTAAGAAATGTATTAAGAAATATATAAATAGGTATATGTATATATATATACACACATACGGTACAAGATATATATTTAAATACAGTATATATATATATAGAGGATTTTACATATGAAATAAATCGATAAGAGTCTCCATAACATGATAGATAAATATGTATTAAAAAAATGTAATATTAATAAATGTATTATTAAATATTTATTATGAAAATGTATTTATTAAAAAATGTATTTAAAAAATAATAAAAAATAAATAAAAAAAAATCTATAAATAATTATATATATATATACAGTTCAACATATATATTTATATACAGTATATATACATTTTCTATCATACACAGATAGATGTAATATATTGATTATGTATATACAGTATATAGGAGGGATTGATTTTTCTATATTTGAATCCAAACTGAATTTTCAGATAAAATCAGAGAATCAGATTTCAGTTCCATGAAGATAAAACTGTCTGAGGTCACAGATCACAAAGCTCCCACACAAGGGGGGGGGTGGGGGGGTCTTTCTTATCAGTCATGTGATGTCAGTTATAATCCTCCTTGAGTGGTGTCTGTCAGTGGCAGTTGGAAAGTGGCAGTTTATTTTTAGCTGATCCCAATGACATTTGAAAATTTCAGCTGCTGCCTAATATGAAGCCCCTCAGCCTTGTGTTAGAGCTTTATGAAATAAGCCACTCAGGGTTCGGTTGCCATGGCAACGTGTAGATCTAATCTAGGCTTGTTCTGTGTAGAGGAATTCAAATCAGCCAATCACGTGTCAGCAGCAGTGGAACTGACACGTGATTGGCTGATTCGAATCCTTCTGCACAGAACAAGTTGTTTAGAGCTTGTGACATCACAAGTGGGCGGAGCCAGCCTCTATATAAGTCAGAAGGCCCAGGAGGGGGAGACAGTTTGTTCCTGAGCATCGCAAAGGTAAGTCCATCTTTTCTCCTCTCCTGAGTCCCGGGACAGATTTCCACCGACATCCCCAGAATAATCCGACATCACACATTTCCCACAATTCTCTGCTTTTCCTTTATTCATTCTTTTACAAAAATATATATACATTTTTTTAATAAATTCGATGGGAAAGAAAATCCCTCCAGATCTATCACTATTGATCATTGTTATTGGAGGGCATTAATATTCCTGAGAGGATTTTACATATTAAATATTAGATTGATAAGAGTTTCCATAACATGATAGATAGATCAATATTTATTGAAAAATATATAAATAAAAAAATAAAAATAAAATGATATATAATATAGTAAAACACATATATATTTAAATACTTAAAATATTTATTGGAAAATATATAAATAAAAAAATACAATTATATATACATTTTCTATCTATCATTCACAGATAGATGTAATAGATTGATTATATATAAATACAATATATAAAAAAAATACATCTAAATAATTATATATAATGAATTATATATATATTTTTCAAAAAATATTTATATACCCATATGTCCAGACCTATGTGCACCCCCCCCCACACACACCCTTAACCACTTCAGCCCCAGAACAATTTACCCCCTTCCTGACCAGAGCACTTTTTGTGATTCGGCACTGCGTCGCTTTAACTGACAATTGCGCGGTCGTGCGACGTGGCACCCAAGCAAAATTGACGTCCTTTTTTCCCCCACAAACAGAGCTTTCTTAGGACCTTCAAAATGTTCCTCTTTGAAATAATGTGCAACTCTTTGTAAGACTTTCAGGTGGGGATGGGAAAGGGAATGGAACCTCAGTTGGTGTTTCTTACTGACATCTGTGATTTGGTTGGTAGACTTTCCCTCACTTCCTTTCCTCCTGAGACGTCAGGAAGTGCGGGAAACTTTCTCAGGCAGGAAAACAAGGAAAATTTTTAGAAAAGTTTGAGCCCCGCCCCCGACTCCATCCAAATCTAAAAGAAAATGTTTTGAAGCTTGAAGTTTTGCTTTACAATCTTAACATCTACTTACATTTTATTAATTTTTTATAGGTTCAAAGCGATTTATTACCAGTGAGAGGAGAGAGGAGCGTACCGGAGAGGAGTTTTTAGGAGAGGAGTTTTTAGGAGAGGAGTTTTTAGGAGAGGAGTTTTTAGGAGAGGAGTATTTAGGAGAGGAGTTTTAGGAGAAAAAAAAAATAGGATCGAGGATGAGAATCCTGAGAGCAGAGAGCGGAGACATCCCAGATGTAGTGATGGGATGGAGAGTGGAGTGGGAGAGAGAAGAGAAGGAGAGGAGAGAATTCCAGAACAAAGCTAAAGAATTGATGGCGGAGGTTAAGAGAATAACGGAGGAATTAACATTCCATGCAATGGAGGCCGAGATCGAGGAGAAGAAAGATGAGGATCGTAAGGTGGAGGAAGAAGGAAAGCAGCCGACCAGAGAAAGGGAAAGAGAATTCTCATACGTAGTGATAGAAATGCCAGAGGAGAGTGAAACGATGGGGGAAATTGAGAGATTAATGGAGGAGGAATGGAAGAAATTCCATGCAATGACAGCAGGCTGGGAGAAACAAGGAAAGCGGCTGACCAGATCAGAGGCCGAGATGGAGGAGAAGGTGGAGGAGAAGAAGGCGGAGGAGAAAGTGGAGGAGAAGAAGGTGGAGGAGAAAGTGGAGGAGAAGAAGGTGGAGGAGAAAGTTGAGGAGAAGAAGGTGGAGGAGAAGGTGGAGGAGAAGAAGGATGAGGATTGTAAGGTGGAGGAAGAAGGAAAGCAGCTGACCAGAGAAAGGGAAAGAGAATTCTCATACGTAGTGATAGAAATGCCAGAGGAGAGTGAAACGATGGGGGAAATTGAGAGATTAATGGAGGAGGAATGGAAGAAATTCCATGCAATGACAGCAGTCTGGGAGAAACAAGGAAAGAAGCTGATCAGAACAGAGGCCGAGATGGAGGAGAAGGTGGAGAAGAAGAAGGAGGAGGAGAAGAAGGTGGAGGAGAAGAAGGAGGAGGAGAAGAAGGTGGGGGAGCAGAAGGTGGAGGAGAAAGTGGAGGAGAAGAAGGTGGGGGAGAAGAAGGTGGGGGAGCAGAAGGTGGAAGAGAAAGTGGAGGAGAAGAAGGTGGCAAAAGAAGGAAGGCAGCTGACCAGAGAAAGGAAAAGAGAACTTCTACAGAAAGCTCGGGCAAGAAAAGCCGAGATAGAGAAGAAGATGGTGGAAGAGAGTAAGGTGGGGGAGAAGAAGGTGGAGAAAGAAGGGAGGCAGCTGACCAGAGAAAGGAAAAGAGAACTTCTACAGAAAGCTCGGGCAAGAAAAGCCGAGATAGAGAAGAAGATGGTGGAAGAGAGTAAGGTGGGGGAGAAGAAGGTGGAGAAGGAAGGAAAGCAGCTGACCAGAGAAAGGAAAAGAGAACTTCTACAGAAAGCTCGGGCAAGAAAAGCCGAGATGGAAAGCCAACAAGACGAGGCCCAAAAGGAAATCGGCCATGATGAAGGCAGAGACAGACCGGTAAGTACACATTCTTCTATATAGAATATATAAAGTGAAGGGGTGACGTTGTCTTCATGGAGGATTACATATCAGTATATGTAGCTGGTTGGGTATAAAATATCCATAACTTATGGACACCCCCAGATTCAGGCAACATAGATTGTTGGGGGGACCTTCTCATGTCCCTCATATCCATATGGAAATCCATAGAAGTGATCAGTAGGCAGATCTCCTCCAATGATCAGATAGATTAGATCTAGAGCAGATATAACCATACAGGAAGGCTATAAATGGACTACCCGTGTTTCTCCCGAAAATAAGCCCAGGTCTTACATTCATTTTGGCAACAAAAAACACAGTAGGGCTTATTTTCGAGGTAGACCTTACCATGTAATGTGCTGTCTTCTCTCCCCCTCTGCCTGATAGGAATCCCACAGTGTGAACTGAGGATAAACTAAAGCGAAAATAAGACTTAGCGTTATTATATTGCAGCCCTCCTGGAGAATAACACTAGGTCTTATTTTCGTGGTAGGTCTTATATTTGGGGAAACACTGTATATATATATATATATATATATATATATATATATATATATATATATATATATAAGGTGACCCTTCCTTCATTGTTGGGTAGTAGAGGAATGAGCGTCAGGGAGGCTCCGTACCTGAAGACAATTTATCCGAGGAAAATATAGGAAATACGCCCCATAAAAGTGTTCTATTCGTGTCAGATGAAGAAGTTTAGTAACTAATGTTTGTTTCCTTTATTATCAGGTTCCGGCTATGAAGACGGACACATTCATTGTCCAAAATATGGATGCTTATGATGACTCTGACCACTATGATGCCCGTAGCGTCTCATCCATCAAAATGTAAGTATCTTCATTACAGTTTCCTGTGTACAATGTAACATATTCAGTGATGATGGTAAGATTAGGAACACGAGCAGCACAGCCCCCCTCCTTCTCACAATGTCAGGGCCCCTCGGGTCAGGTTTGGTAGAAGAGAGTCACGGGAGGAAGTTTTGCTGCCATTTTGCTGTCCATAGGTCACTCAAGTGAGGCCGTGTACACACGGCAGAGAACCTCGACGGGCAGAACACATCGTTCCGCCCGTCGAGGTTCTCTGCCGGCCGTCGAAATCGGCGACCCGCCCGTCGGGAATGGCAACCAGCCATTCATCCAGGCGGGCCGTCGAGCAAAAAGAGAGCATGCTCTCTTTTCGCTCGACGGGATTCCCGACGGGCGGGGGGAGCGCTCTGTGTACACACGGCCGAGGTCCTCGCTGGAATGCAGCTTCCAGTGAGGTTCTTGCTGGTTTCCACCGAGAACCTCGGTCGTGTGTACGCCGCCTAAGATATTGACGGCACTTCTGGCTGTGTCCGATAATCCAGAGCAACGATCGTCCGGATCGGGAAATCAGTTTTGAATATTCAGGAAACAAAATGAAGGAATGTTCCTGAATATTCTAGACTGATTTCCGATCCAGACGATCATTGCTCTAGATTATTAGACAAAGCCAAAGGTGCCGCCAATATCTTTCTTGGGAGACATCGGGTCCCATGTCCCTATAATATTTATTCCAATCACCCGAAGGGACAATGCCTGGTGGGGAAAGTTTATGGCAACAAAAAACCTATTGCCTAGATCAGGGGTCTCCAAACTTTCTAAGTAAAGGGCCAGTTTACTGTCCTTCAGGCCCTAGGGGAGCCGGACTGTGGCTAGTCGGTGTAGAAAGCCCCCCTCCCCCAGCATCAGTGCCCCAGCGTTGGTTTTAATGGGAGAAATAGTACCCTATTGATGTTGTCAGGAGAGAGAATGGTACCCCATTGATGGTGTCAGTTGGTGGAATGGTACCCCATTGATGGTGTCAGTAGAGGGAATGGTACCCCATTGATGGTGTCAGTAGAGGGAATGGTATCACATTGATGGTGTCAGTAGAGGGAATGTACCCCATTGATGGTGTCATGAGAGGGAATGGTACCCCATTGATGGTGTCAGTAGAGGGAATGGTACCCCATTGATGGTGTCAGTAGAGGGAATGGTACCCCATTGATGGTGTCAGTAGAGGGAATGGTACCTCATTGATGGTGTCAGCCGGTGGAATGGTGCTCCATCATTGGTGTAAGTTGGTGGAATAGTGCCCCAAGGCCCAGAAAAGGGCAGGCAAAGGGCCACATTTGGCCCCCGGGGTGCAGTTTGGAGACCACTGGGCTAGATGATGATTGGAGGTTATATATGTAATGCCCGGCAGCCCACTTTATGAGACAATAACCAGATAGCCAGATCTGCCTCCTATCCAGTAGGACCGTATAATATCCTTCCATCCAGACGTTAATGGCATTGCAGATTATGCTGAATGTCTAGATATTCCACTAGGTGTATAGTTGGGTGTGGGCAGGGCCGCCATCAGGAATTTTGGGGCCCCTTACACAGCTTCAGGCATGGGCCCCCTGGAGCAGAGAACCGGGGGGGGGGGGGTGCTGCCGCATAAAATTGAGAAGCGGGGGGGGGGCTGCTGGCGCGAATTGAGAAGCGGGGGCCCTTTACAAAATAAAAAGGGGGGTAGCCATCCGGGCCCTGGGGACCTCTGTGCCCTTTAATAAAAAGAAAAAAAGAGAGGAAAAAATATATATATATATATTTTTAAAAAAGGGTGGTTGCCAACTGGGGCACCGGGGACCTTATTTTTTTTTTTATAAAAGGAAATTACAAAAAAAGGGGGCTTTCTATTCGGGACCTATGGGCCCTTTAATAAAAAGAAACCTCTGGGCCCTTTAAAAAAAAGAAAGAAATAAAAAAATATATATATAAAAAAGAAATAAACATTTATATATAAAAAAACAAAAAAACAAGGGGGTTGCCTTCCAGGGCCCTGGGGACCTCTGGCCCTTTAATAAAAAATAAAAATATAAAAAAAAATAAAGAAAAATAAAAAATACAATTATAAAAAAAGGGGGTTTGACACATGGGGCCCTGGGGACCTCTGAGCCCTTTAATAAAAATACATCTATATATTAAAAAAAAAGAAATAAAATAATATAAAAAAGTAAAAAAAAAATATAAAAAAGGAGGATTGTCATCCGGGGGCCCTGGGGACCTTTAATAATAATAATAATATATATATATATATGAAATAAAAAAATATATAAAAAAATTATATATTTTTTTATAAAAAAGGGGGGTTGTCATCTGGGGATCTCCAGGTCCCTGTGGACCTCCGGACCTCTAAAAAAATAAAAGAAAAAAAATTGGCCCTTTAATAAAAAAGAAAAGAAAAATATATTAAAAAAATATATTTTTTTATAAAAAAATATTTTTTTTTTATAAAAAAATAAATAAAAAAGAGGGGGTTGCCATCTGGGGCCCTGGTGGCCTACTAAAAAAATCTGGGGCCCTAGACCCCTAAAAAAATGGCCCTTTAATAAAAAAATGAAATAAAAATATATTAAAAATATATATATTTTTTTATAGAAAATAAATAAAAAAAGGGGGGTTGTCATCCGGTGCCCTGGGGCCTCCGGGCCCCTGTGGACCTCCGAACCTCTAAAAAAAAAAAAAAAAAAAAAAAATTGGCCCTTTAATAAAAAAAATATATTAAAAAAATATATTTTTTTATAAAAAAATATATTTTTTATAAAAAAAAAAGAAAAAAAAGGGCTTGCCATCTGGGGCCCTGGTGGCCTTCGGGCCCCTGGGGACCTCCGGACCTCTAAAAAAAATAAAAGAAAAAAAATGGCCCTTTAATAAAAAAAAAATATATATATATATTAAAAAAATATATATTTTTTATAAAAAAAAAATATTTTTTTATAAAAAATATATTTTTTTTATAAAAAAAAGGGCTTGCCATCTGGGGCCCTTGGTGGCCTCCGGGCCCCTGGGGACCTTCAGCCCCCTAAAAAAAAAAAAAAAAAAAAAAAAATTTTTTTTTTTTTTTTTTTTTTTTTTTAGGGTGGTTCCCATCCGGGCCCCTGGGGACCCCCGGGCCCCTTACAGGTGTAATGCCTGTACCCCCCTGATGGCGGCCCTGGGTGTGGGGTTAGGAGTGCTTACCACAGTCCAGCACTTCCACACTCCTATATACAGGATCTCCATTAGATGTATAGGAAGTTGAGTCAAGGCTGAAGGTCTCCAATCAGCAGGTAGCATGTGCTTTACTGATTGTAGCTCTATAGGACGGAGTCACTAGGGGGCGTGTTGGACCTCTGCAGAGAGACCAGTTCTTCCTCACAGAGAATAACATTTCCACTCCATACCTGCTGGCAGGGGACAGGCTTTTCCTCTTAGTCTGTGGCTGCTTTAGAAAGAAAACATACTTGAAGACATTGAACACCTTCTGTATTGATGTTCCTGAAAAACACTTGGCTGATTGAAACGGAGGGTTCAATGGGGCTTTCATTTTGTACAAATTAGATCTAAAATACACTCAATTGGGCAATGCGGGGAAAATGTTCCATACATGAACGTGAATGTATAATCCATGTACACTGCACCATTTTGTTTCCTTTCTTGTGTTACTAATCTCTTTTTTCTCTTACAGTGACAAAGAGTCCGAGACCACCGAGGCCCCACAGCCCCACCATGATGACCACGATGCCTTTGATATTGAAACAGGTCTGAGCAGTCTCGCTATGACCCCAGAAACCGGGAATCTACCCCTTTTTGATGGATTTTGGATGAAGAGTGAGACAACCGAGGCCTCACAGCCCCACCATGATTACCAGGATGCTTTTGATGAGGAATCTGGTCTGAGCAGACTCGATATGACCCCAGAAACCGGGAATCTACCCCCTTTTGATGGATTTCGGATGGAAAATGAGACAACCGAGGCCTCACAGCCCCACCATGATTACCAGGATGCCTTTGATGATGAAACTCGTCTGAACAGTCTCGAAATGACCCCAGAAACCGGGAATCTACCCCCTTTTGATGGATTTCGGATGGAGAGTGAGACAACCGAGGCCTCACAGCCCCACCATGATGACCATGATGTCTTTAACGATGAATCTGGTCTGAACAGTCTCGAAATGACCCCAGAAACCGGGAATCTACCCCCTTTTGATGGATTTCGGATGAAGAGTGAGACAACCGAGGCCTCACAGCCCCACCATGATTACCAGGATGCTTTTGATGAGGAATCTGGTCTGAGCAGTGTCGTAGTGATCCCAGAAACCAGGAATCTACCCCTTTTTGATGGATTTCGGATGGAGAGTGAGACAGCTGAGGCCTCACAGCCCCACCATGATTACCAGGATTCCTTTGATGATGAAACTCATCTGAACAGTCTCGAAATTACCCCAGGAACCGGGAATCCACCCCCTCTTGATGGATTTTGGATGGAGAGTGAGACAACCGAGGCCTCACAGCCCCACCATGATTACCAGGATGTCTTTGATGAGGAATCTGGTCTGAGCAGTGTCGTAGTGATCCCAGAAACCAGGAATCTACCCCCTTTTGACAGATTTCAGATGGAGAGTGAGACAACCGAGGTCTCACAGCCCCACCATGATGACCTTGATGTCTTTAATGATGAATCTGGTCTGAACAGTCTCGAAATTACCCCAGGAACCGGGAATCTACCCCTTTTTGATGGATTTCGGATGGAGAGTGAGACAATTGATGCCTCACAATTAGATGTCCAAGGATTCACCTATGACTACAAACTAGAATCCGCTCTGAGAAGTCTCTACACAGTGAATGATTCTAAATATCTACCCCGCCTGGATGAGGTAAGTGCCCTCTATGCTTCTTACATGTCTAATTCAGTCTTTAACAGTAAAAGTTTGTTCCAGAGGAAGGTAACAAAGTTTTGTCTCATAAAGAGACAAAAGATAAATATTCCTCGGTGACCTCACACAGGCAGTTGGCGCAATTCCCCCGGATCAAACTATTCCCTCCTCAGCTTAATCAGTCAAGCAATGGATTAAACACAGAAACTTTTACCGACCAATCAGAAATCATCTATTGCTTCACCTGCTTTAAACTGAAGGACGTTATATGATTATGTTCAATGTCATCTTGGAGCTTCTATGGTAATGAATATGAATCTTTTCTCTTTAGTTTTCGATGGAGTGTGAGATCCCCGCTGTCCCACCATCAGATCCCATCGCCAGAAGATCAGACCTCCAAGATGTGGAATTCAATACTTGCAGCAGTTCTACAACCAACACGTAAGTTTCTTCATTAGAATTTCCTTTGTACAATGTAACATCGCCAATGGTGGTGTACTGAGGGTTAGATCGGGAACATGAGCGCCAGGTCAGTGTGTAAGAGGGGCTCCGTGATTGGCTGGATGTTGGCGCCAAAGCACGGCATCCTGTCCCACTCTTGTCCTTTTGCTAGAACACTATCCACATATCCGCCATATTGTGCCCTCTCCATGCCTGAGGCCTCCACGTGACATTCCCGGCCATTGACCTTCATACCCCAAGGAAGGAATGTCCACACAAGTGATTCGATTTTCTGCACTTTACTGATGGAATTCAGGGAATGGTATAAGTCACATCACGTCATCATGCTGTGTCCTGACTTCCCATGGAGGAGGTCACGTGCTGTGTCCTGACTTCCTATGGAGGAGGTCACATGCTGTGTCCTGACTTCCCATGGAGGAGGTCATATGCTGTGTCCTGACTTCCCATGGAGGAGGTCACGTGCTGTGTCCTGACTTCCCATGGAGGAGGTCACATGCTGTGTCCTGACTTCCCATGGAGGAGGTCACATGCTGTGTCCTGACTTCCCATGGAGGAGGTCACGTGCTGTGTCCTGACTTCCCATGGAGGAGATCACATGCTGTGTCCTGACTTCCCATGGAGGAGGTCACGTGCTGTGTCCTGACTTCCCATGGAGGAGGTCACGTGCTGTGTCCTGACTTCCCATGGAGGAGGTCACGTGCTGTGTCCTGACTTCCCATGGAGAAGGTCACGTGCTGTGTCCTGACTTCCCATGGAGGAGGTCACGTGCTGTGTCCTGATGCTGTGTCCTGACTTCCCATGGAGGAGGTCACGTGCTGTGTCCTGACTTCCCATGGAGGAGGTCACGTGCTGTGTCCTGACTTCCCATGGAGGAGGTCACGTGCTGTGTCCTGACTTCCCATGGAGGAGGTCACGTGCTGTGTCCTGACTTCCCATGGAGGAGGTCACGTGCTGTGTCCTGACTTCCCATGGAGGAGGTCACATGCTGCAGCCAATCACCTCCTGTCGGTGAGATATTTTGATATATACACTTAGCTGAATGAAACAGAGGGTACAATTGGGCTTTCCTTTTGTACAAATTAGATCTACAATACACTGAATTGTATTCATGGGCGATGCGGGGAAAATGTTACATATGAATGTATAATCCATGTACACTGCGCCATTTTATTTCCTTTCTGGTCTTACTAATCTCTTTTTTTCCTCTTACAGTGCTAATTCTGAGTATAAGTCGGCCTCACAGAGAGGCCATGATGACCATGATGACCATGACTACTTGCACGTAGAAGATGGTTGGAGAAGTCTCGCCATGGACCCCAGAATCAGGAATATACCCCGTCTGGATGAGGTAAGTGTCCTCAATGCTTCTTATGTTGGCTGAAAAGACTCACCTCTGTCTGGTTCAGTCTTTAAATAACAGTAACAGTTTGTTCCAGAGGAAGGCCAATAACAGTTTTGTCTCATAAAGACGGACAGATTCCTCGGTGACCTCACACAGGCAGTTGGCGCAATTCCCCCGGATCAAACTATTCCCTCCTCAGCTTAATCAGTGAAGCAATGAGAGAAACACCGAAACTTCTACCAACCAATCAGAAATCATCTATTGCTTCACCTGCTTTAAACTGAAGGACGTTATGTGATCTGTTTTATGTCATCCTGGAGCTTCTATGATAATTAATATGACTTTCTTCTTCTTTTTCTTTAGTTTTGGATTGAGTGTGAGATTCCCGATGCCAACTGAGCGGACATCACATCCATGGCTGTGATACGGAATCCCGATCCAGAAGATCCTGAGAACACCGAGGACCGACCACCAGACACCTATTTCTTTTGTTTATAGAAGTGTGTTTATATAAGTGTGTGTATTTAAGAGTGTGTATTTAGGAGTGTATATATAGGAGGGAATGTGGGTGGGTGGGGGGGGTTATGACAGGGGGTTAGGGTTAGGGTTGGGGTAGTATGTACAGGAGAGAAGTGTGGGAGGTATAAAGGGGGTAGTATGTACAGGAGAGGAGTGTGGGGGGTATAAAGGGGTAGTATGTAAAGGAGAAGGAGTGTTGGGGGTATAAAGGGGATAGTATGTACAGGAGAGGAGTGGGGGGTATAAAGGGGGTAGTATGTACAGGAGAGGAGTGTGGGGGGGTATAAAGGGGGTAGTATGTACAGGAAAGGAGTGTGGGGGGTATAAAGGGGGAAGTATGTAAAGGAGAAGGAGTGTTGGGGGTATAAAGGGGGTAGTATGTACAGGAGAGGAGGGTGGGGGTATAAAGGGGGTAGTATGTACAGGAGAGGAGTGTTGGGGGTATAAAGGGGGTAGTATGTACAGGAGAGGAGTGTGGGGGGTATAAAGGGGGTAGTATGTACAGGAGAGGAGTGTGGGGGGGTATAAAGGGGGTAGTATGTACAGGAGAGGAGGGTGGGGGTATAAAGGGGTAGTATGTACAGGAGGGGAGTGTGGGGGGTATAAAGGGGGTAGTATGTACAGGAGAGGAGTGTGGGGGGGTATAAAGGGGGTAGTATGTACAGGAGAGGAGGGTGGGGGTATAAAGGGGTAGTATGTACAGGAGGGGAGTGTGGGGGGTATAAAGGGGGTAGTATGTACAGGAGAGGAGTGTGGGGGGTATAAAGGGGGTAGTATGTACAGGAGAGGAGTGGGGGGGATATAAAGGGGGTAGTATGTATGGGGGTGGGAACTTTTCTCTTTCCTTCTATCTCTATTTTTCTCTTTCATTCTATCCCTTCTAGGGGGTATGACAGGGGTAGTACATACAGGAGAGGAGTGTGGGGGGGTATGACTGGGGGGTAATACCCCCCACACTTTTTTTCCCTTTCCTTCTATCCCTTTTTCTCTCTTTCCCTCTATCTCTTTTTTTCTCTCTTTCCTTTTATCCCTTCTAGGGGGTATGACTGGGGGGTAGTTAGTACAGGAGAGGAGTGTGGGGGGGTATGACTGGGGGGTAATACCCCCCCACACTTTTTTCTCTCTTTCCTTCTATCCCCCTTTTTCTCTCTTTCTTTCTATCCCTCTTTTCTCTCTTTCTTTCTATCTCTCTCTTAATGTGAAGTTCTGCATTGAGATGGGCAGCACAGAGGCTTAGTGATTAGCACTTCTGCCTTGCAGCAATGGGGTCCTCGGTTCTAATCTTGGCCAGGACACTGTCTGCATGGAGTTTGCATGTTCTCCCTGTGCCTTGCGTGGGTTTCCTCCGGGTTCTCCGGTTTCCTCCCACACTATAAAGACGTGCTTAATTAATTTTTTGCGTTGGTGGTGTAGTGGTTAGCACAGCTGCTTTCCAAGCAGACGACCCGGGTTCGATTCCCGGCCAACGCAGTTGCCAAGATGGCTTCCTCACCCGCTAAGTGCTCTGAGTCCCCAGAGACGAGGATTAAATGTTGAGTAGGGATTAGCGATGGAGAAAAATTGAAACTGAAACGAATGAAGTGAATGTCGTATGTTTGTGTGGATTTTATTACACACTTCTGAATAGATTTCTTGCAGGTCGGTGTGATTGTTCTGTATTCTCATTGTCGGCCAGTAGGTGGAGCACTCGGCTCCTTTTCAGGTATTTTCTAGGCTCTCCTTCACAGCTTGGCTGAAGAAAGGCCGGCTATGTACTATATACACGGGAGGGGGGACGGACGATCGTCTCCCCTGCAGATCGTTACATAGAAATGAAGGGTCTATCATTCTTCTCATAGGTGTATTTTATATGATGGAGACAGAAGATCAACCAAAACTCCAGAGAGATCACATGATACAAATCATGAGTAAAATAAGTATTTGATCCCCGTCCGACCAACAATAATTTTTCCCCCCACAGACTGGCTACAGGGGGCGCTCATGCGGTACACAGATAAGTCCTGTCAATGTAAGAAGGTTCTTGTTATGTGTATAAAAGACACTCGTCCACAGATTCTCCTTCCTCCAATCAGATCTCACCATCAGTGGTGGCTGGCGCTAAAAAATATTGGGGGGCGCAAACAAACTGAAAAAAAAAATCATCAAACGCAGCCACTGTGACCATCTTTTGCCAGCGTTGCCAGTGTTGCCAGTGTGCCCATCAATTGCCACCAGTGTGCCCATCAATTGCCACCAGTGTATGCCTATCAATTGCCACCAGTGTGCCCATCAATTGCCACCAGTGTGTGCCCATCAATTGCCACCAGTGTGCTTCCAGTGTGCCCATCAATTGCCACCAGTGTGCTTCCAGTGTGCCCATCAATTGCCACCAGTGTGCTTCCAGTGTGCCCATCAATTGCCACCAGTGTGCTTCCAGTGTGCCCATCAATTGCCACCAGTGTTCTTCCAGTGTGCCCATCAATTGTGGCCAGTGTGCTGCCAGATTTTCCCCATCAAATGTCGCCAGTGTGCCCCCCCCGCCCCGCACTTACCTGTCTTGGGTCAACGCTGTCCTCCGAGTCCTTGATGTCTTCTCCCTTTTCCCATCCTCTTCTATCTTCTGCTATAATACAGTGATGCTGTAATTGGCCACAGCGCCTGTCGCTTCATCCAATCAGGTGAGAGGTAACCAGACCCGGTGCACGGCTGAGAGGCGAGTCTGTGTTAGGGAAGTGATGTATTTGCTTCCTTAACACGACACTGTGTAAGCAGCGAACGTACAGCAGTGCGCCCGATGTTTACCAATTTGGAAGCCTATTAGAGCCTCCCGTTGTAATTTATATGCCCAGTGCCCAACAAGGGGACGAGCACATGAATAGGGGGCGGCATGAAGCTATCTATTGGTAATTAGAACGGTATCAGCCGGGATGTCACACGGAAACTTGGTAAAGTCTCTGCCACAGACCTTCCCAAAGATGGAGGTATATTCAGTCCAGAATCCTCTCAGCACAGGATTCAGCCTGGGTGGCTTTGGCCAATTATGGCTCAGGGGCTTTAGTACACGCCCCACACTATATAAGGCCGCCTCTGTGTGTTGCGGTGGTTAAGATAGAGAAAGAGCGAGAGAGTGTGTCATTGTTTTTGAGTTAGATAGAGCAGGCAGGCGAGTCAGTTACAGTGATAGGCCCAGATTCAGGTAGATGCGCGCATATTTTCGCCAGCGTATCGCAGTGAGAGAAGTACAGTATTCACCAAGTGCATGTCCGTTACTTTGCGCCGGAGTAACGAAAATGCGCTGGCGCAACCCGACGCAAGTGGAAGTGGGTGTGATCATATGTAAATGATGGGCGGAGCCCAGCGCAGAGGCTTACGTTCAGCGCATCATCCACGGAGCATGCGCAGTGAGTGAGGCTCCACTCGCCCCCCATGTGCGCATGCTCACACCTCCTGTCGGCACCACTTCATGGGAAACGCCAGCGCAATGTCTACCGTTGCGCGTATAAAAGCGCCAGCGGAAGCGCCATTCCGGCGCAAAAGTATATCCGGTTCCCCCCACCCCAGGGAAGTTACTTTTGCTCTGTAATGGCTGCTCCCGTTCCCCCCAAAGAGAGGAGGAACCTCAATTTTAATGCCCAGGAGGTCTCTGTTGTAATTTTGGCTATGGAGACCTACAACGATGTCCTCCATGGCAGGAAAAGTAGAAACACCAGCCGGGATAGGAAGCAGGCCATCCTGGAAAGCATTGCTGGCAGGGTCAATGCCCTGGGCTACTCCACCCGGATCAATGATCTTAGGCGCAAAGTCCGGGGCAAGGTGGCCACCATTAGGAGGCATGAGAGGGGCACGGGGGGTGGACCCCCATGTGCGGTCAGCCTGACCACGGAGGAGGAGGTGGTCGCCCGCTGCCTGGAGAGGGAGCAGTTGGAGGGGGTCCCGGGATACGATTCCGTGGAGGAAGGCTCCAGGACAGGTAAGGTAAGTGATTTTTACCCCCTTTTTGGTGTGTTGCATGTGGGGGGGGAGGGTACATGTGCCAAGTGTGTGGGACCACCAACATGTGTCTGCTTTGTGTCATCCACAGATGACGGAGCTGTGCCATCATCTGTCGGCGGCCAGTCCACCCCAACCCCCCAACAGGATCCTGAGCCCGACCCCCTGGGTGGTGAAGACTCAGAGATGGAGGGGAGTGCCCACACCTCACCTTTAGAGGTGGTTGAGGAGGAGCCTGTTGTGGCAGAGCAGGACTTTATTTTATTGTTGGAGGAGTACTCCCCTTCGGCAGGGCCCTCTCTAATCCCCTCCCCCATCCTAGTAAGCCCCCCAAGGGCGACTCCATCTCCCCGGGGACAACCATCTACTGGCCCCAGGAAGGCCAGCCGTAAGACCAGGGGGGTGTCTGATCTGGTCCAGGACCAGGTGGCAAGGGATCACGCCAGGCAGATGCAGCAAATGGGGGACATAGTTGGGCACCTGGACAGAGTGGCTGACAACCTGTGCTCCGTGGCCCAGATATCCAATGCAGTGCAGGATGTCAGCTGCAACTGCGCTGCAGTGGTGACCAGTCTGGGGGAGGTGCAGGCTGATATGAGGCACCTCACTGCAGCCGTACAGGCCAACACTGCTGCCATCCGGGACCAGGGGAGGCAGAGTCAGCGGACCCAGCATTTCCAGGTCACCCGGCAGCTCAGGATGCAGGCCCAGACAAACTCATACCTCGGCCGGATAGCCATGGCCTTGGAGGGCATGCAGGCCACACCTGGGGATCAGCCACCTCCAGATGCCCCCCCACCCCCACCCACTCCATCCAGGCAGCTGAGGAGCCAGAGAGGGCCCACAAGAAGGAGCCCCCGTCATCCCAGATGATGTTTTTTATTTATTTATTTTTTACATTAATGCTCAGGTTATGAGCTTTTTTTTTTCTTTGTTATTTTGCTCAGGTTATGAGCTTTTTTTTATTATTATTTTGCTCAGGTTATGAGCTTTTCTTTTATTTGTTATTTTGCTCAGGTTATGAGCTTTTTTCTTTGTTATTTTGCTCAGGTTATGAGGTTTTTTTTTTATTTCTTATTTTGCTCAGGTTATGAGCTTTTTTTTCTTATTTTGCTCAGGTTATGAGCTTTTTTTTTGTTATTTTGCTCAGGTTATGAGCTTTTTTTTTATTTGTTATTTTGCTCAGGTTATGAGCTTTTTGTTATTTGTTATTTTGCTCAGGTTATGAGCTTTTTATATTTATTGATACTGCACACGTTGCAGTGAATGGTGTGTGAATGTGAGGGGGTGGCACTCCTGCCAGTAAGGGGTGTCACCCTCGGCCGTGGTGGAGAAGTTATCCCCACGGCTGTGTGAATGACGTGTGAAAGGTGTATGAATGGACAGCGACATCATTGGGGCCTTGACGCCGGCGTTGCTGCTCCCAAGTCCTACATGTTGGACTTGGGCTAATCCAATGTGATGTGGATGTGGTGTGTGTGATCTAGGGACATCAGTGGTGTACACGCGTGCATTGTCTGTGTGATTAATGTTTTGGTTTAGTGTCCAAAGATGCCTACGGCGAGGACCCTCCTGACTGCTCTTCCATCAGCTGACTGGGGCTCCTCTGGCAGGGGGGGGCTGTCTGGTTGGGGGGTCAGGTCATCACGTATGTCAATCTGCAGGCCTTTTCTCATAGCAAAGTTGTGCAGAATGCAACATGCACCGATGATCTGACACACAAAGGTAGGGGAATACAATAGGGCCCCCCAGACTTATCCAGGCAGCGGAAACGGGACTTCAGGAGCCCAAATGTTCGCTCCACCACTGCACGGGTTTTGATGTGTGCTTCATTGTATCGTCTCTCTCCTCTGGTTTGGGGGTTCCGGAAAGGAGTCATTAGATGGGGTCCCAGTGCATATGCAGAGTCACCTGTAAGGGAAAAGACAGGAGGATGTTAGTCATGCATGTGCCCCTTGTGATGTCAGCATCATGGGGGGGGACAGTCATGCCTGCCACCCATGTCACTCACCAACCAGCCAGCTGTCCCCATACATGTTCTGTTTGAATTCCATTGGGATGGGGCTCTGATTGTATATGAAGCTGTCATGGCTGGACCCGGGGTGTTTGGCACGGACGTGCCATATGAGGCGTTGGGCATCGGCTATCACCTGTACGTTGATGGAATGCCAATGCTTCCGATTGCGGTATATGTGCTCTGTGGCACTGGGGGGCTGTAGGGCCACATGTGTGCAATCAATGGCCCCCACAGTGCGTGGGAATCTGGCAATGGTGTAGAAATCTGTCATTGCCTTCAGCCGCAGCTCCTCAGTGGTGGGTCTGATGAACTGGTTGGACATGCGTCTGAGGATTGCAGGGACAACCTGGTGCACACATCTGCTCATGGAGGACTGTGACATCCCAGCCACCACTCCACTTGTGTGCTGGAATGATCCACTTGCAAGGAAATGAAGTGTTGCCAGGACCTTCACCAGTGGCTGCACTGCTTGTGAGCGGTGTGTTGGGCTGGTGATGTCATCCTGCAGGGTTGTGGTTAGTTCAAGTATTGCATCAGGGCTGAATCTGAAGAGGCGATACACCTCCTCATCCCCCATGCCAAAGAGGCTCATGCGCGTGCGATATATCCTCTCACGTGCCAGCCTCCTCCGTACTGGGGGACCCAGTACTAGTGCTAGGACCGCGACTGCCCCTGGCATGTTGGCACACAGAGGTGTTGTCCTCCTTGCACGTGTGGTTGTTCAGCTTGCTAGTTTAGTCGGTAACGCTGCTGCTGTAGCTGCTCTCCTGCTGACCTGTCGCCGTCTGGAGTAAAGATAAAGCAGCTATTTGTAGGAATAACTTTGCGACAGATGGACGACATACGCGCGGCGCATGTAGCCAGCGTCTGGTGCTAATCCGCTAATCTCATTTGCATATTTGCAGGGGAAATCAATAGGCGTGACGGATGCGACAAGCGAAAATATGCGCTTACGATACTCTGGCGAGGGAAAGTTAAGCCGATCGGAAAGCCCGTTTTCTGTCGCATCTAGTTTGGTGGGTACGGCCGCATAGATACTACGGCGCATCTTGACAGTTACGCGGCGCATATCGATATACTCCAGCGCAAGTCTTGCTGAATCTGGCCCATAGTGTGTAGAGGATATATATGCATCCCAGGTGTTTTATATATATTTGTACACTGTATTCAGTTTAGCTAGATCCGCTCTTCCTAATATACTGGCAGGCAGGCAGGTGATTGTGCTAGTTGCCGTATTCTCACTTGGTGTACTGTGTCCTCTGCACAGTGTGCACCTAAAGCTAAGTGAATACAATTGCTGGTGTTCTCATTTTAATGCCACAGGCAGTGACTGATCGGCAAGTATTGTCAGTATTTGTGCAGCTACATCTCCCTGCAGGCCATTAGTATGTCTGGAAGGACAACAAGGAGAGGCAGAGAGTCACGAGCCGATAAAAGAGGGCAAGCAGGCTCTGCGTCTAGAGGCAACAGTGCTGGTCGGGGACACGGTGCATCTTTAGCACGTGGCCGTGGGACACGCTTGTTCTTTTTTCCGCCCGCTAGCCGTGTTGAGCCACAACATGCCAAACACTTGTTAGAGTGGATGACCAAGCCATCCTCATCCTACTTATCCTCTCTCACCCAGGCTCAGGGTACTTTGTCTGGCAAAGCAGCTGCCAACACGGCCTCTTCCCTCTGCTTAATGGCATCAGTCACTCCTTCCCTAGCCCCACCATGTCCTCCTGAGGAGTCCCCCGAACTGTTTGAACACAGTGTTGGGTACATGCTGCAGGAGGATGCACAGCGCTTTGAAGGCTCCGATGATGGTACCCAGCTAGAGGAAGGCAGTAACGTGAGCCCAGAGAGAGGGGGTGCCAAGAAGGACAGCAATCTGGCAGTGATGTTCCCCTAGCTGAAGCATACTGCCAGGTTTTCTACAGTGATGAGGAGGGAGGGGATGATGAGGTCACTGACTCCACGTGGGTGACTGATAGGAGAGAGGAGGAGGAGGAGGCACATCTCCAACGAGGCAGGATGCCCTCCAGGGCCCAACTTTAGGGCAGCACACTGGCTGTATCACAACGCAGAGCTCTGCATATGCAGGGCGCTGCTGTCTCTAAGCGTTATTCTAAAAGTTCTTTGGTGTGGGCCTTTTTGAGACGAGTGCATCAGATCGCATCGCTGCTATTTGCAACATATTTCGCAAGCGTATCTCGCATGGCCAAAACATCACCCGCTTGAGCACCACATGCTTGACCAGCCATATGTCGACCTGCCACGCAGTACGATGGCAAGCGTACCTCATAGACCCACACCAAAGGACAAAGCAGACCTCTCCTTGCTCCTCATCAGCTGGGATCTCCAAACCCAATATACCCTCAGTCCTCTCTGAAGCCTGCACTGATAGGACTGAAGGTGTAGAATTAGGTATGTCACAGCCAAGATCTTGCAGGCAATCTACTATCGGTACACAAATGTCAGATTGTACCAGGTAAATTTTCCTGTCCCAGCTGCTGCAGCGCCGAAAGAAGTTCTCTCCCAAGCATCCACATGCCCAGCGGTTGAATGCTAGCTTAGCTAAATTGTTAGCACCTTAACTACTGCTTTTCAGTTGGTATATTCTGCCCCCATTCTGTGAGTTTGTGGAATGTGCAGTACCTCAGTGGCAGGTTCCCAAATGCCACTTTTTCTCACAGAAAGTAATTCCGGCTCTCTACCGGCATGTGAAATGGGCTACACAGGTACACAGACAAAGAGATCCCATGCGGTGCTTGAGCTGGTGTTCTTGGGGGACCGGAGCCACACTGGGGCAGTCGTTATGTCAGCTCTGCGGGGGCAGGCTCAGAGGTGGTTGACGCCACTCCAGCTTAAGCCAGGAATGGTGATTTGTGACAATGACACCAAACTCCTATTTGCTCTGTGACAGGGAAAACTGACCCATGTGTCCTGTTTTGCTTATGCCCTTAACTTGGTGGTTCAGTGGTTCTTGGGCAGGTACCCGGGCTTACAGGATGTCCTGAAGCAGGCTAGAAAACTCTGTGTGCATTTACAATGGTCATATAATGCCAGTGCTCGGCTGGCAGACCTCCAAAAGGAATACAACCTGCCCAAGATCTGCCTAATCTGTGACATGCCCACCAGGTGGAACTCTACGTTGGCCATGCTGAAGCAGCTGCACACGCAGCAGAGGGCCATCAATGAGCAAATATGGCACAAGGACAGGGTCAGGGGAGCTTGTTTTTTCCCCACGCCAGTGGGCCATGATCATGGGTACCATGCACTTTCTTGTCACCATTTAAGGAGGCCACAAGGATGGTGAGCAGTGACAGTGCATGCATCAGTGACACTGTTCCTCTTATCCACCTGTTGGAGCATGCGCTGCGTGGAATAATGGACAGGGCCCTTGAGGCAGATCAGAGGGAGGAAGAGGAGGACTTCTTTATCTCTCAAGGCCCCCTTTACCCAGACAGTGTTCCTGCTTGCCCGCCGATCACACTGGAAGAGGACTAGGAGGAGGTGGAGAAGGATTGTGTCAGCATGGAGGTGGAGCCCAACACTTAGCATCAGCAGCAGTCTTCAAGGGATCAATTACAGTCCCAAGACACCCATGGACTTGTACGTGGCTGGGACAAGGTGGCTGCGGATCATGTTGTCCTCAGTGACCAAAAGAACTCTGCACCGAATGCCTCAACAAACCTACGCTGTATGGCCTCCCTGATCCTGCAAAGCCTGCGCAAGGTTCCTCGTATTCGTGCTATCAAGGAGAGGGATCATTACTGCCTAGCAACCCTCCTTGATCCACGTTACAAGGGTAAGGTTGCGGACATCTTCGGGAGTCCTTGCAGAAGGGTCTGTGCAATGCGTTCCCAGAGACTGGGAGGTTACAAAATCCTGGTCCTGGACAACGTGTTGCTGGGGCTTCGGTCAGTCACAGAAGGAGCGGTGGAGAAGGTGGCCGTCTGACCGATGCGTTCAGACAATTTTTTAGTCCGCAGCCCCAAGGTCTGACCGGTTCCAGCAACCATCGTCTGTTTTAAATAATGCGGGAATACCTAGGGGCAAGATCAGACTTGGACACCTTTCCCACCGAAAATATTCTGAGTTACTGGGTCTTGAGGATGTATCACTGGCCAGAGCTTGCACAGTACGCAATTGAGCTACTGGCTTTTCCTGCATCCAGCGTTCTTTAAGAACGCACATTCAGTGCCGCTGGAGGCTTTGTAACCGATCACAGTATGCGCCTCTCCACCGACTCGGTCGATCGACTGACCTTCATAAAAATGAATCAGGCTTGGATCACCACCAGCTACCAAGCACCTGATGCTGATGTGAATGAAAATTTTCTTTTGAAATTTCAGATCCCTTCAAGACTATGCTGATGCTGAGTGACTATCCTGTTATGCTGAGTGTCTATCCTCTTCCTCCTCAATGATCATGCTGATAGCTTGTAAGAACATTTTTGGTTCTGGGCACCACCACCACCAGTTTTTCTGCCCCTGTTCAACAGGGGCATGTAATTACAATTCTTGATCTAAAATTTCACAGCAGGGCCCATTACTGCGCCCACCAAGAGTAACTGAATGAATGAATGAAAACTTATATAGCGCGGCACATGCGAACCAAATCGCCTCTGGGCGCTCGTTGTTCCTGTCTCCTTTGGTATCAAAAGAGATGAGTTTTAATCTTTCTCCTGAATGCTAAGTGATTCTCCTCCAACCGAATGCTGGTTGGTAAAGCCTTCCATAGTCTGGGACCTTGGACCGCGAATCTTCTGTCTCCTTTGGACTTGTAGTTTGTTTTCGGTGTCTGGAGTAGATTTTGATTGGTGGATCGCAAAACGCGATTGGGGTTATGAACTTTTATTTTTTCGCATAGATAATGGGGAGCATTCCCATGGATACATCTATGCGTTAGACAGAGTGCTTTAAAAGTGATTCTGTCTTTTACTGGTAGCCAATGAAGGGCTCTCAGTGAAGGTGAGATTGATTCCCAGGGTTTTTTCCCAGTCATAAGTCTAGCTGCCGTGTTTTGAACGACCTGCAGACGAGCGATTTGGTACTTGGGGAGTCCGAGGTAAAGGGCATTTGCATAGTCCAATCTTGAGTTAACAATTGCTCCCACCACGACCGCTAAGTCTTCTTTGGGGATGAAAGGAGTAAGTCTGCGTAGTAGGCGCAGCAGATGGTGAGATCCGCTGACTACTGCCCCTGTTTGTGCGTCCATTGTCATATAGGAGTCAAAAATGACCCCAAAACTTTTGACTTTGGCGCTAGGGGTGATGATTTTGCCCAGAATGGGCGGGGGTGTCCAAGTTGTTGCAGGTTGATTCCTACGCTTGGCGTTAAACAGGAGAAGTTCTGTTTTCGCTCCGTTGAGTTTAAGATAACTCTTTGTCATCCAGTCCTCTATCAAAGAGAGACATGTCTCTAGATTGAGGTGGTGATCCTTTTTGTTGCAAATGCGGAAATACAGTTGCGTGTCGTCTGCATATGAGTGTTAGAGCAGTTTTTGGCTGCTGATGATTTCAAAAAGCGGACGAAGATAGATGTTGAATAACACCGACGACAGAGGGGATCCTTGAGGGACTCCGCACGATACTGTGCATTTCTCAGAAGTGAAAGGTCCCAACTTCACAATTTGCGATCGGTTCTCCAATAAAGAGGAGAACCAAGATAAATCGCCTTCTGCGACTCTGGCTACTTCAGCTAGCCGAGTCAATAAAAGCTTGTGGTCTACAGTGTCGAAGGCTGCGCTTAGGTCCAACAGAACCAGAAGACAAGATTCTCCTTCGTCTGCGGCCTCGAGAGCGTCGTCCCATATCTTGAGCAATGCAGTTTCTGTCCCGTGTCCGGGCCGGAATCCCGATTGAAATGGATCAAGTAGCTTGTGGGTATCTAGATGCTGTTGCAGCTGTTGTACCACTACTTTTTCCATTACTTTAGAGAGTGTATTTAGGCCTGTTATGGGACGGCGGTGGAGTGGGTCCTTAGGGTCCAGGGTGGGTTTCTTCAAGATGGGTCGAATTATGCCCTCCTTCAACTGGGAGGGTACTATGCCTTTCCTGAAAGATTGGTTAATAAGCTGCGTGATAGGAGGTGCCAGGATGTCGGCGCATTCCTTGAGCAGTTTGGTGGGGATAATATCATTCGGCGCAGTGCCGTTACGCAAAGTACCGATGATATTTTCAGTGGCATGGATAGAGACGGGTTACAGCGTGAACTTACCTGGTTGTGGCGAGTTACTACAGGTGCTGTGTAAATAATTACGGGGGGGGGGCTACGGGGGGAATTGTTTTGCTGAATGCTTTGCCGGATTCCCTCGATTTTATTAATGAAGTAATCCGATAATTTATCGCAAAATTCTTGTGTGTCTGAATTGGGGGCTTCAAGACATCCTGGATTCATGGTCTGAGTGACCATCTTGAAGAGTTCGCGGGGGGATTGAGGGCGCTGTTGATAGCCTCAGAAAAATAGTTTTTCTTGGCTGTAAAAATTTCTTTGTGGTATTTTCTTGTTATTGTCTTGTAGATGGAGATGTTCTCATCTGAATGGCTTCTTTTCCAGGCGACTTCCGCTCTTCTGCGCTCTTGCTTCAATAACGTCAGTTGGTTGTTGAATCAGCTGAGTTATTTTTCCGGATGTGGGTTTTACGTTTCAGCGCTATTAAGTCAGCTGACTGTAATAGGGCTGTGTTTATGGCATCCAGGGTTTCTTCAGCCGTTTAATGCGGCTGAATGGTTTTTATTTTTTTCTTTAACGTGGCTTTGAAGCGTTCCGAGTGGAGCTTCTTCTGACATCTAGTCCAGTGTGTTGTCACTGGATTTGATGTTTTTGTTAAGGGGGGGAATTCAGAAATAATGAATTTAATTGCATGGTGATCTGTCCATGGCAACGGTTCATTTTCGAAGGTTCTGGTGCGAACCGAACCGAAGGGGGGGGGGGGTGTTCGGCTCATCCCTACTCATCAACGCGGGACAAACCCACAATCATTCATACACTTCTATGCCAGTGTGACATCATAATGACAACCAGAGAGCTCCTCCCTCCCCTCCCAGCCTGCCTGGACTCATCAAACCACCTATACCAGTACTACCAGTACCCCTATACCAGTACTACCAGTACCCCCATACCAGTACTACCAGTACCCCTATACCAGTACTACCAGTACCCTTATTCCAGTACCCCTATGTGACAGAATCTGACACTCTTGTGTCTAGGGTCACCTTATGTCCAATAGAGGTGGCTAATTGCAGAAGATGGGGCATTACTGGTAGTTCATATTCCAGGATGTCTGGAGATATTACAGGTGATTTTATTCTGACCCCCAACCAGGTCAATAGACTCAGAAGATATACGAATTGTCCATTGTGTAAGGCTGTAGAGGTGTTAATTCAGGTCTGCTCCTAGACCTTTCTATTGTGTGATAACACTGTTTAAAGCCTTTTGATCATCAGGTGTAAATGCCTTTCTGTCAGAGACAGACCGTCTGTCTAAAGATGTGGATTAAAAGACATCCCATGTTCTATTGTGTGATGCCAATACTGTGTTGTAACTGATTAAGTCAAAAGTGTCAGAAGCCTCCTTTCAGGCTGTCTGGGTAACACATTCTGTTACAATTAGTAATTAACTCAACTAAATGTCATTATCTAAAGGAATGTGACTTCTTAAGACCGGTGCCAAAGTGTCTACCTAAAATCTGTATTGAAGCCCCCCCTGTGTGAGGAGGGGGTGGAGAGTTTCATTGTTCCTTTGATTACTCACAAGCTCTTAACTAGATATAAACCAGGAGAATGTACCATTAAAGAATCCATACTTAGCACACATACAAGTCTCGTTGTAAAATATCCAGTATCTATGTCCAGACTGATGGGAAGCGGTGTATGACGGAAGCATTCGGTCTGAGTGCGGGGACCTTCCGTGACACCCTATACCAGTACCCCTATACCAGTAATACCAGTACCCCTATATCAGTAATACCAGTACCCCTATACCATTACCTCTATAGCAGTACTACCAGTAACCCTATACCAGTACCCCTATTCCAGTACTACCATTAACCCTATACCAGTACCACCAGTACTCCATAGCAATACTACCAGACCCCCGTTACCAGTACCACCAGTACCCCAGTACTAGAACCACCAGCAGAACAGTAGTGACAGTTGCAGTGCTTTTGACAAGCAAGTGACTGCTGGGGAGAGTATTCATTAGGTTTACACACCAAGCTTGGCATCTTTGCCTTTGGCAATGGATGACCTTGTCCCAGCACTGACCACCAGTATCCTTACACCAGTACATTACACCACCTCATCCCTTTAAAACAGAACACATATGAATTACACAGGTTCTGTGGCTAATTAAGGTGGTAATTAAACTCACTTGGTGCTTTACCTGCATTAAATTAGCCTCAGAACCTGTGTAATTCATATGTGTTCTGTTTTAAAGGGATGAGGTGGTAACTCTAATCCCCCCCCCCCCCCCCCCCCCCCCCCCGCTGTCACCCCTTTCTTCTCATACTCTGGACTACAACAAAATGGCAGCAGAATACAACAAAACAGACGCGCCCTTATGTTGTCCTGACAGAATTCCGCTCGGTGACCATTTTGTTGTAGCCCATGTCCAGAAAATAAGCCGGGATGTAAACATTGGGGGTTATTCATCCAGGCTTCAGGGGGGCAGGAAAGGGCGACAAATGGCCCCGTCTATGTGACACTTCAAGGGCCACTTTAATGTAATAGGTAAACTTAGCCCATAATAAGGCAGGGGTGGTCACCGTAACCATGGTAACCAAATGTAAAAGGGACGCTTCAGTCCTAAACTGGTATTTCTTATGGCTTCACTCAGTAACCATGGTAACCAAATGTAACTTGTAAACACTTTTCACTGAATCTAGAAATCTCTGATCTAGGACTGGAATTTCTATTCTGGGCGGAGACGGAGAGATTTCTGCAATAAAACGCGTCTACGGCTCCGGCCCTCGAGGGCCGCCTACAGACAAGGTGTTGTAGTGGACAGAATGACCCCACCGTACCTCCATCATGGCTGCCGTCCTCCACCTAGAGCAGTGATGGCGAACCTTGGCACCCCAGATGTTTTGAAACTACATTTCCCATGATGCCCCATGCACTCTGCAGAGTAGCTGAGCATCATGGGAAATGTAGCTTCAAAACATCTGGGGTGCCAAGGTTCGCCATCACTGACCTAGAGCGATCCTATGGGAGTGGGGGAGGAGCCTGGCCCTTGAGGGCGCCTATGGACAAGGTGTTGTAGTGGACAGAATGACCCCACCGTACCTCCATCATGGCTGCCATCCTCCACCATAAGGAGTTGTATGGGAGTGGGTGGAGCCTGGCCCTCGAGGGGTGGAGTTCTACACGTCTCGTCATGGAGAGTCCATCTGGATTGGATGCGGCTGCCATAACTGGGAGGAGTTATAATCCGCCATTGGGAAACGATTAATGAGAAGACGCACTGCCGTCCTCTCCCCTCCTCCACCACCTAATAACAGCTGATGATCAATAAATAACCCAATACACAGATGGTGACCATAGCAACCAGTCCCCGCCCACCCCCTGTGTCTGCAGAGCTCTCATTGGCTGCTGCAGGTGACAGTTATTTATAATAAATCCTTTATTTAGAAGAAGAGCCGGCAAAGTGCAGCCAGTCATAGAGAACACAGAGGACATGTAATATTAGATGGATAAGAGTCTCCATAACATGATAGATAGATAAACATTTATTGAAAAAATCCAGAAATAAAAAATATTAATAATCATATATATATATATCCACTTCCATGGGGGGCACTTACCCACCTTCCCGCCCAGGCCAATTTTCAGCTTTCAGCACTGTCACAATTTGAATGACAATTGCGCGGTCGTGCGACGTGGCACCCAAACAAAATTGGCGTCCTTTTTTCCCCACAAATAGAGATTTCTTTTGGTGGTATTTGATCGCCTCTGCGATTTTTATTTTTTGCGCAACAACTAAAAATAGACTAAAATTTTTGAAAAAAAATAGGCCCAGATTCACGTACATCGGCGCAATATCGATCCGGCGTAGCGCACCGCGATTACGTTAGACGTGCGCAATCAAGCCGCGTAATCCCGCGATTCACGTAGCTTTTGCGCAAGAAATTGCGCAAGCGTAATGTTTTTTCCGGAGGCGTAAGGAGGAGTAATACAAATTGGGTGGGACGTGGGCGTGTTACATTGAAATGAGCCGTGACCCCATGCAAATGAAGGGCCGGCCGACTCGCGCATGCGCGCGTGAAGGAAACCATGTCAGCTCCGTTGTGCGCATGCTCACAACTCGGGAGCGGCGCAATCAGTGAAATTGGAAGTGGACTAGGGCAATGTTGTGAACTACGCAGACAGCATAAATAGACACACACAAACGCCCTTCCATTGCAAAAGTACATCCCTTTGTGTCCCTTCCCATTGAACCAAGTGCTTTTGCTCTGTTGTTCGTTAGAGTGTGTTTTGTACAGTAGTTGTGAGATTAGTGTTCTGTGTGATCTAGTGCTTGTTGGTAGTTTTGTGAAAGTGTATTTTGATAAGTGTTTGAGACTGTTTGTTTGATTGATATATTTCTGAGCGTTTGTTTTCTTGCTTTATTTTTTCATCTTATTTTTTTGTGTCTGTTTCTTGCTGAGTGCTAGTGTGATTTTTGGCTGTTCTTTTTCTCTTTGTGTGTGTTCTTGTCTGATTGGTTGTGCTTGTATTTTTGACAGATTTTTGGTGACTGCTAGTGAGTTTGTTTGGAAGTATGACTGAGAGAAAAAGAAAGCTGAATTTTACAGTGGGGGAAAAAAGAATTCTTGCCCGGGCCATTACCGACTATGGGCGTTTTCTCCACGGCCCGCAGAGTGCCACCACCACCCCGGCCAGGAGGAGGGAGATCTTGGATAGGATCACGGAGCAGGTCAATTCATCGGGGGAGGGGGAGACACGGACCCGCTCTGGGATAGAAAAGAAAATAAATGACCTCCGGCGTGAGGTGAAAAAAAAACTGGCCGCAATAAATGCCCATGCCAGGGGCACAGGAGGGGGCCCACCATGCCGGGTTAGATTTACAGCGACGGAGCGTGTGGTGGCCCTGACCTTTCACCGGCATGAAGTGGAGGGCCTGCCAGGCTTTGACACAAGTCCGGTCCCCGCGGTGCCAGGTAAGGTTTTTAGTTCTCTCAGGTGTGTAGCATGTGTGGGGGAGGGGGTGAAAGGGAATATGTGGCAAGTGTGTGGATCCTCCAACCTGTGAATGCTTTGTGTCATCCACAGATGTGCAGGAGGGTGCAGGGCCATCTGGACTTACCGCTCCAACCCCAGGACAGCAGCCTAATGAGGCCCCCCCAACATGGCCAGAGTCCGCAGAGGAGGAACAAGAGGAGGGGGATGATCATGAGGAGGACGATAATGAGGAGGAGGAGAATCATGAGGAGGAGGAGTCCATGGAAGGCACTGGCCGTTTGGTTGCTGCGGACTCTTCCCCTCTGGCTGCAAGAAGCCTGCCCTCCCTAAGGGTGAGCCCCCCCCCCTCCTCCCCCAACATGGCTCCCCTCACAAGGGCCTCCCCTTCTCCCCGGCCACAACCATCAGCTGGAGCCAGGAGGTCAGCCCAGAGCACCAGGGGGGCGCCCAATCTCCTGCCCGCCTGTCTGAGAAGGAACCTGGCCACCCAGACCCGCCTTCTGAGACAGCTCTGCCAGACTATGGGGCGGGTGGATCAGAGCCTGTCCTCCATGAACGAGAGCCTGGGTAACCTGGACTCCCATTCCCGGGCCTCCACAACCTGCCTAAATGTCCTGCAAACTACAGCAGCAGGCGTTGGGCAGGATGTGAGGGCCCTTACCCAGGCTATCCAGGGCAACACGGCAACACTTGGTGCTGCCCTGGACAGAATAGCCGTGGCCTTGGAGGGCAGGCCGCCAGGTGGGCAGATCTCAGGGGCTGCTCCTCCTTCCCCGGCTTTTCCCCTCCCCCATGCATCTCCCCTGAGGGGCCGGGGCCGTGGCCGGGGGCGCCCCAGGCGTGGCTCACGCAGAGGGCATTAATTTTTTTTTCCCCCCTTTTTTTGGTTTGAATGCTTTTTTTTTTTTGGTCCTCTGCATTTTTTTTTTTTGTTCTGTTTTTTTTTTTTTCTATGCATTGTTTTTTTTCTATGCATTTTTTTTTTGGTTTTGATGTCATTTTTGGCATATTTTGGGTTGTGAATGATGTTTGAATGTGGGGGTGACATTCCTGCTGGAAAAAGGGTGTCATCCTCAATTTGGGTGGAGAAGGGTTCCCCAGGACCAGGGAGAAGTGATTCCCAGGTCCGTGTGAATGGTGTATGAATGTACAGTGACATAATTGGAGCCTTGACGTGGCGTTACTGCTCACCAGTCTTGCATGGCGGACTGGTGCCAATCCAATTTGATGAGGATGTGGGGTGTCTGTGCTAGGGACCACAGTGGTGTGCATGCATGCCTTCTCATTGTGCCATGATTAATGTGTGTGTTTAACGTGCAAAGATGCATAATGTGAGCTGGCATGAGATGGGGTCATGAGATGGGGTACCAGTGCATATGCAGAATCACCTTGAAGGGAAAAGACAGGAGGATGTTAGTCATGCATGTGCCACTTGTGAGGTGTGCATCACGGGAGGGGATAGTCATGCCTGACTCCCATGTCACTCAACAACCAGCCAGCTGTCCCCATACATGTTCTGTTGGAAATCTGTGGGGATGGGGCTCTGATTGTATATGTAGCTGTCATGGGTGGTGCCATGTGTTGGGCTGCTGATGTCCTCCTGCAAGGTTGTGGTAATTCCATGATGGCATGAGGGGTGAATCTGAAGATGCGAGACACCTCAGAATCTCTCATGCCAAAGATGTCTATGCGTGTGTGATATATCAAGTGAAGAGTGAGGGGCTTGTATCAGATAAGAATATTTGTATTAGATTAGATTAAATTGTAAATTGTAAATTTTATATAAGCAAAAAAAAAAAAAAAACATCTCCCGTGCCCTCCTTAGTGCCATCCTCCGTGCCCTCATCCTTCTTTGTTCATCTAAAGTCAGTAGTATAGCTATGCGCGACGATGCCCCTGGCATGTTGGCATACAGATTGTTGGGCAACACGTGTGACTGCTGAACTCCTCACTAACAGTGTTGCTTTATCTGACAATTAGACTTTTTTTCAAAATTTAGACCAGCTTTTAGGTCCTCTAACTTTAGACAGAACATTTTGCAGTTGCGCACATCGCGTAGCCTGCGCAGCAACTGCGTTTTTTTGTGAATCCCCGTAACTCCCTCATTAGCATATTTGAATAGCAAATCAATGGTGTGTCTAGCGCAGTTTTGCGCGAAGGGAAGCGAATGTCTAATTCTATTACGCCGGACCAAAAAACGTAGATTTCTGGCGTATATTGTTTTGTGAATCGCGTCCAACTATACGCACGCGCACATTTAGACTTACGCACGCGCAACAGCAGTTGCGCAGGCGTAATCGCTCTGTGAATCTGGGCCATAGTTTTTATTTTTTTCTGTTAATTTTTTTGTAAATGAGTACGTTTTCTCCTTCAATTATGGGCACTGATATGGTGGCACTGATGGGCACGATGAGGTGGCACTGATGGGTACCGATGAGGTAGTTCTGATGGGCACCGATGAGGTAGCAGTTGTTCTGATGGGCACTGATAGGCGGCTGTGGTATGCGGCACTGATGGGCACTCATAGGCGGCACTGATGGTGGCACTGATGGGTACCGATGAGGTGGCACTGATGGGCACCGATGAGGTAGTTCTGATGGGCACCGATGAGGTAGCAGTAGTTCTGATGGGCACTGATAGGCGGCTGTGGTATGCGGCACTGATGGGCACTCATAGGCGGCACTGATGGGCACTCATAGGCGGCACAGGTGGGCACTCATAGGTGGCACAGGTGGGCACTCATACGTGGCACAGGTGGGCACTGATAGGTGGCACAGGTGGGCACTTATAGGTGGGCACTGGGCATGGATTGGCATTGTCGGGTGGCACTGATGGACACTGTGGGGTGGCACTGATGATCACTGAGGGGTGGCACTGATGGATCAATGTTGCCAATCAGTGCCCATTTGTGGGCACTGATTGGCATCTTTTTTTTTTCCTGCCCCTTTGTTTTTTTTACTGACATTTATTTAAAAAAAATGTAATTGCCCTTTTTTATTTATTTTTTAACTTCCCTGGTGGTCCGTGTGGCGATCCGAGGGGGGGCTGCGCTGATAAACAATCAGCACAAACCCCCCCTGTCAGGAGAGCCGCTGATCGGATCTCCTGTACTCGCGTCTGTCAGACGGCTCTTCCTGTTTACATCGTGATCAGCCGTGATTGGACACGGCTGATCACATGGTAGCGAGAGTGACACCCCACATCACCGATCGCCGCGCTGCGCGAATGCATGGGCCCGCGCCGGCATGAAATCCTGAGGACGTCAATAGACGTCCAGTCAGGATTTCATAACCACTTCCCAGACGTCGATATGCTATTGACCGGGCGGGAAGTGGTTAAATATATATAGATATATATATATATAGATATAAAATTCAGTTTAGACCAAAATATAGGAAAATCAATCCCTCCTATATACTGTATATACATAATCAATATATTACATCTATCTATGGATGATAGAAAATTTATATATATTTATTTATAAAAGTAATTTATTGTATATATATATAATTTTATTTTTTATTTATATATTTTTCAATAAATATTTACCTATCATGTTATGGAGACTCTTATCAATCTGATATTTATTATGTAAAATCCTCTCTGTAATATCAATGCGCTCCAATAATAAGGATCAATAGAAATAGATCTGGAGGGATTTTCTTTCCCATCAGATTTATTATATATATATATTTGTAAATGTGTAAATGAAGGAATAAATGAGAAGCAGAGAATTGTGGGAAATGTGTTCAGATTCTCCATAGCATGATAGATAAATATTTCTTGAGAAATATATAACTAAAAATTTATATAATATATATGTAACATTCCCTATTAAATCGATACGAGTCTCCATAACATAGATACATATTGAAAAAAAAATGTATTATTAAAACATGTATTATTAAATATTTATTATTAAAATGTATTAAAAATAGTATTAAGAAATATATAAATAATTATATATTTATATATATATATATATATATATATATATATATATATATACAGTACAACATATATATTTAAATGCAGTATGTATGTGTGTGTACATTTTTATCATTCACAGATAGATGAGAAAGAAGATTTTAGATATTAAATATTAAATCGATAAGAGTCTCCATAACATGATCGGTAAATATGTATTAAAAAATGTAATATTAATAAATGTATTATTAAATGTTTATTATGAAAATATACTTATTAAAAAACGTATTTAAAAAATTATAAAAAAAATTATAAAAATATATATAAATAATTATATCTTTTATATATATATATATATATATATATATATATATATATATATATATATATATATATATATATATATATATATATATATATATATATATATACATATATATATATTTTTTTATAGTTTTTTAAATACGGTTTTTATACATACACACACACATATATATACACACACATACATACAGTACAACATATATATTTATATACAGTATATATACATTTTCTATCATTCACAGATAGATGTAATATATTGATTATGTATATACAGTATATAGGAGGATTGATTTTTCTATATTTGATTCCAAACTGAATTTTCAGATAAAATCAGAGAATCAGATTTCAGTTCCATGAAGATAAAACTGTCTGAGGTCACAGATCACAAAGCTCCCACACAAGGGGGGGAGTCTTTCTTATCAGTCATGTGATGTCAGTTATAATCCTCCCTGAGTGGTGTCTGTCAGTGGCAGTTGGGAAGTGGCAGTTTATTTTTAGCTCATCCCAATGACATTTGAATATGAAGCCCCTCAGCCTTGTGTTAGAGCTTTGTGAAATAAGCCACTCAGGGTTCGGTTGCTACGGCAACGTGTAGATCTAATCTAGGCTATAAACAACTTGTTCTGTGCAGAAGGATTCAAATCAGCCAATCACGTGACAGCAGCACTGGAACTGACACATGATTGGCTGATTCGAATCCTTAGAGCTTGTGACATCACAAGTGGGCGGAGCCAACCTCTATATAAGTCAGAAGGCCCAGGAGAGGGAGACAGTTTGTTCCTGAGCATCGCAAAGGTAAGTCCATCTTTTCTCTTCTCCTGAGTCCCGGGACAGATTTCCACCGACATCCCCAGAATAATCCGACATCACACATTTCCCACAATTCTCTGCTTCTCCTTTATTCATTCATCTTCCAAAATATACTGTATATAAATATTTTTTTTTTGTATATTTTTTTTTTTTATAAATTTGATGGGAAAGAAAATCCCTGCAGATCTATCACCATTGATCATTGTTATTGGAGGGCATTGATATTACAGAGAGGATTTTACATATTAAATATTAGATTGATAAGAGTCTCCATAACATGATAGATAGATCAATATTTATTGAAAAATAAACAAATAATTATATATATATATATATATATATATATATATATATATATATATATATATATATATATACTGTATATACACATATAGTAAAACATATGTATATTTAAATACTTAAAATATACTTTAAATATTTATTGAAAAATATATAAATAAAACAATTTAAATAAAATTATATATATATAATAATTTATACAATATATATATATATATAAATTATATATATATAATTGTATTTAAATTGTTTTATTTATTTATTTTTCAGATCATAGATCTATCTATCATGTTATGGAGACTCTTATCAATCTAATATTTAATATGTAAAAATATATATAATTATATATATATATATTTTTCAATAAATATTTATATATCCCTATGTCCAGACCTATGTGCACCCCCCCCACACACACACACGCTTGACCACTTCAGCCCCAGAAGAATTTACCCCCTTCCTGACCAGAGCACTTTTTGCGATTCGGCACTGCGTCGCTTTAACTGACAATTGCGCGGTCGTGCGACGTGGCACCCAAACAAAATTTACGTCTTTCTTTTCCAACAAATAGAGCTTTCTTAGGACCTTCAAAATTGTCCTCATTGAAATAATCCGCAACTCTTAGTAAGACTTTCAGGTGGGGATGGGGAAGGGAATGGAACCTCAGTTGGTGTTTCTTACTGACATCTGTGATTTGGTTGGTAGACTTTGCCTCACTTCCTTTCCTCCTGAGACGTCAGGAAGTGCGGGAAACTTTCTCAGGCAGGAAAACAAGGAAAAACTTTAGAAAAGTTTGAGCCCCGCCCCCTCCCGCCCCGACTCAATCTAAATCCAAAAGAAAATGTTTTGAATTTTGAAGTTTTGCTTTACAATCTTAACATCTACTTACATTTTATTTATTTTTATTTTTATAGGTTCAAAGCGATTTATTACCAGTGAGAGGAGCGTACCGGAGAGGAGCGTACCGGAGAGGAGTTTTAGGAGAGGAGTTTTTAGGAGAGCAGTTTTTAGGAGAGGAGATTTTAGGAGAAAAAAAAATAGGATCGAGGATGAGAATCCTGAGAGCAGAGAGCAGAGACTTCCCAGACGTAGTGATAGAAATGCCAGAGGAGAGTGAAACGATGGGGGAAATTGAGAGATTAATGGAGGAGGAATGGAAGAAATTCCATGCAATGACAGCAGGCTGGGAGAAACAAGGAAAGCAGCTGATCAGAGCAGAGGCCGAGATGGAGGAGAAGGTGGAGGAGAGTAAGGTGGAGGAGCAGACAGGCGGGGAGTTGAAGAAAGCAGTGGAGAGCAAAGGAGAGAAGAAGCGAAGACTTTTACAGAAAGCTTACGCATTGAAAGCCGAGTGGGAGAAAGAAGGGAGGCAGCTGACCAGAGAAAGGAAAAGAGAACTTCTACAGAAAGCTCGGGCAAGAAAAGCCGAGATAGAGAAGAAGATGGTGGAGGAGAGTAAGGTGGGGGAGAAGAAGGTGGAGAAAGAAGGAAAGCAGCTGACCAGAGAAAGGAAAAGAGAACTTCTACAGAAAGCTCGGGCAAGAAAAGCCGAGATGGAAAGCCAACGAGACGAGGCCAAAAGGAAATCGGCCATGATGAAGGCAGAGACAGACCGGTAAGTACACATTCTTCTATATAGAATATATAAAGTGAAGGGGTGACGTTGTCTTCATGGAGGATTACATATCAGTATATGTAGCTGGTTGGGTATAAAATATCCATAACTTATGGACACCCCCAGATTCAGGCAACAGAGATTGTTGAGGGGACCTTCTCATGTCCCTCATATCCATATGGAAATCCATAGAAGTGATCAGTAGGCAGATCTCCTCCAATGATCAGATAGATTAGATCTAGAGCAGATATAACCATACAGGAAGGCAATGAATGGACTACCCGTGTTTCTCCCGAAAATAAGCCCAGGTCTTAAATTATATTTGGCAACAAAAAAACACAGTAGGGCTTATTTTCGGGGGTAGACCTTACCATGTAATGTGCTATCTTCTCTCCCCCTCTGCCTGATAGGAATCCCACAGTGTGAACTGAGGATAAACTAAAGCGAAAATAAGACCTAGCGTTATTATATTGCAGCCCTCCTGGAGAATAACACTAGGTCTTATTTTCGAGGAAACACACTATATATATATTGTTAGATAGTGGAGTAATGAGCGTCAGGGAGGCTCCGTACCTGAAGACAATTTATCCGAGTGAAATATAGGAAATACGCCCCATAAAAGTGTTCTATTTGTGTCAGATGAAGAAGTTTAGTCACGACTAATGTTTAATTCCTTTATTATCAGGTCCCGGCTATGAGGACGGACGTATTCCTTGACCAAGACATGGATCCTTATGATGACTCTGATGCCGAGTCCGAAGCCAGTAGCGTTGTCTCAATCATCGAAATGTAAGTATCTTCATTACAGTTTCCTGTGTACAATGTAACATATTCAGTGATGATGGTAAGATTAGGAACACGAGCAGCACAGGGCCCCCCCCCCCTTGTCACAATGTCAGGGCCCCTCGGGTCAGGTTTGGTAGAAGAGAGTCACGGGAGGAAGAATTGCTGCCATTTTGCTGTCCATAGGTTACTCAAGTAAGATATTGACGGCACATCTGGCTGTGTCCGATAATGCAGAGCAACGATCGTCCGATTCAGGAAACAAAACTAATGAATGTTCCTGAATATTCTAGACTGATTTCCGATCCAGACGATCATTGCTCTAGATTATTAGACAAAGCCAAAGGTGCCGCCAATATCTTTCTTGGGAGACATCGGGTCCCATGTCCCTATAATATTTATTCCAATCACCCGAAGGGACAATGCCTGGTGGGGAAAGTTTATGGCAACAAAAAACCTATTGCCTAGATCAGGGGTCTCCAAACTTTCTAAGTAAAGGGCCAGTTTAGTGTCCTTCAGGCCCTAGGGGAGCCGGACTGTGGCTAGTCGGTGTAGAAAGCCCCCCTCCCCCCAGCATCAGTGCCCCAGCGTTGGTTTTAATGGGAGAAATAGTACCCCATTGATGTTGTCAGGAGGGGGAATGGTATCCTATTGATGGTATCAGTAGAGGGAATGGTACCCCATTCATGGTGTCAGTAGAGGGAATGGTCCCCTATTGATGGTGTCAGTAGAGGGAATGGTACCCCATTGATGGTGTCAGTAGAGGGAATGGTACCCCATTGATGGTGTCATGAGAGGGAATGGTACCCCATTGATGGTGTCAGTAGAGGGAATGGTACCCCATTGATGGTGTCAGTTGGTGGAATGGTGCTCCATCATTGGTGTAAGTTGGTGGAATAGTGCCCCAAGGGCCAGATAAAGGCAAGCAAAGGCCCACATCTGGCCCCCGGGTGCAGTTTGGAGACCATGGGGCTAGATGATGATTGGAGGTGATATATGTAATGCCCGGCAGCCCACTTTATGAGACAATAACCAGATAGCCAGATCTGCCTCCTATCCAGTAGGACCGTATAATATCCTTCCATCCAGACGTTAATGGCATTGCAGATTATGCTGAATGTCTAGATATTCCACTAGGTGTATAGTTGGGTGTGGGGTTAGGAGTGCTTACCACAGTCCAGCACTTCCACACTCCTATATACAGGATCTCCATTAGATGTATAGGAAGTTGAGTCAAGGCTGAAGGTCTCCAATCAGCAGGTAGCATGTGCTTTACTGATTGTAGCTCTATAGGACTGAGTCACTAGGGGGCGTGTTGGACCTCTGCAGAGAGACCAGTTCTTCCACACAGAGAATAACATTTCCACTCCTTACCTGCTGGCAGGGGACAGGCTTTTCCTCTTAGTCTGTGGCTGCTTTAGAAAGAAAACATACATGAAGACATTGAACACCTTCTGTATTTATGTTCCTGGAATACACTTGGCTGATTGAAACGGAGGGTTCAATGGGGCTTTCATTTTGTACAAATTAGATCTAAAATACACTCAATTGGGCAATGCGGGGAAAATGTTCCATACATGAACGTGAATGTATAATCCATGTACACTGCGCCATTTTGTTTCCTATCTTGTGTTACTAATCTCTTTTTTCTCTTACAGTTACAAAGAGTCTGAGACCACCGAGGCCCCACAGCCCCACCAGGATGACCACAATGCCTTTGATATTGAAACTGGTCTGAGCAGTCTCGCTATGACCCCAGAAACCGGGAATCTACCCCTTTTTGATGGATTTTGGATGAAGAGTGAGACAACCGAGGTCTCACAGCCCCACCATGATGACCATGATGTCTTTGATTATATATATCGTCTGAGCAGACTCGATATGACCCCAGGAACCGGGAATCTACCCCCTTTTGATGAATTTTGGATGGAGAGTGAGACAACCGAGGCCTCACAGCCCCACCATGATTACCAGGATGAGGAATCTGGTCTGAGCAGTGTTGTAGTGATCCCAGGAACCGGGAATCTACCCCTTTTTGACAGATTTAAGATGGAGAGTGAGACAACCGAGGCCTCACAGCCCCACCATGATGACCAGGATGTCTTTAATGATGAATCTGGTCTGAGCAGTCTCGATATGATCCCAGGAACCGGGAATCTACCCCTTTTTGATGGATTTTGGATGAAGAGTAAGACAACCGAGGTCTCACAGCCCCACCATGATGACCATGATGTCTTTGATTATATATATCGTCTGAGCAGACTCGATATGACCCCAGAAATCGGGAATCCACCTCCCCTTGATGGATTTTGGATGGAGAGTGAGACAACCGAGGTCTCACAGCCCCACCATGATTACCAGGATGCCTTTGATGAGGAATCTGGTCTGAGCAGTGTCGTAGTGATCCCAGGAACCAGGAATCTACCCCCTTTTGATGGATTTCGGATGGAGAGTGAGACAACCGAGGGCTCACAGCCCCACCATGATGACCATGATGTCTTTAATGATGAATCTGGTCTGAACAGTCTCGATATGACCCCAGGAACTGGGAATCTACCCCCTTTTGATGGATTTCGGATGGAGAGTGAGACAATTGATGCCTCACAATTAGATGTCCAAGGATTCACCTATGACTACAAACTAGAATCCGCTCTGAGAAGTCTCTACACAGTGAATGATTCTAAGAATCTACCCCGCTTGGATGAGGTAAGTGCCCTCTATGCTTCTTACATGTCTAATTCAGTCTTTAAAAAACAGTAAAAGTTTGTTCCAGAGGAAGGCAACAAAGTTTTGTCTCATAAAGAGACAAAAGATAAATATTCCTCGGTGACCTCACACAGGCAGTTGGCGCAATTCCCCCGGATCAAACTATTTCCTCCTCAGCTTAATCAGTCAAGCAATGGATTAAACACAGAAACTTTTACCGACCAATCAGAAATCATCTATTGCTTCACCTGCTTTAAACTGAAGGACGTTATATGATTATGTTCAATGTCATCTTGGAGCTTCTATGGTAATGAATATGAATCTTTTCTCTTTAGTTTTCGATGGAGTGTGAGATCCCCGCTGTCCCACCATCAGATCCCATCGCCAGAAGATCAGACCTCCAAGGTGTGGAATTCAATACTTGCAGCAGTTCTACAACCAACACGTAAGTTTCTTCATTAGAATTTCCTTTGTACAATGTAACATCGCCAATGGTGGTGTACTGAGGGTTAGATCAGGAACATGAGCGCCAGGTCAGTGTGTAAGAGGGGCTCCGTGATTGGCTGGATGTTGGCGCCAAAGCATGGCTTCCTGTCCCACTCCTGTCCTTTTGCTAGAACACTATCCACACATCCGCCATATTGTGCCCTCTCCATGCCTGAGGCCTGCACGTGACATTCCCGGCCATTGACCTTCATATCCCAAGGAAGGAATGTCCACACAAGTGATTAGATTTTCTGCACTTTACTGATGGAATTCAGGGAATGGTATAAGTCACATCACGTCATCATGCTGTGTCCTGACTTCCCATGGAGGAGGTCACGTGCTGTGTCCTGACTTCCCATGGAGGAGGTCACGTGCTGTGTCCTGACTTCCCATGGAGAAGGTCACGTGCTGTGTCCTGACTTCCCATGGAGGAAGTCACATGCTGTGTCTTGACTTCTCATGGAGGAGGTCACGTGCTGTGTCCTGACTTCTCATGGAGGAGGTCACGTGCTGTGTCCTGACTTCCCATGGAGGAGGTCACATGCTGTGTCCTGACTTCCCATGGAGAAGGTCACATGCTGTGTCCTGGCTTCCCATGGAGGAGGTCACGTGCTGTGTCCTGACTTCCCATGGAGGAGGTCACATGCTGTGTCCTGACTTCCCATGGAGGAGGTCACGTGCTGTGTCCTGACTTCCCATGGAGAAGGTCACGTGCTGTGTCCTGGCTTCCCATGGAGGAGGTCACGTGCTGCAGCCAATCACCTCCTGTCGGTGAGATATTTTGATATATACACTTAGCTGAATGAAACAGAGGGTACAATTGGGCTTTCCTTTTGTACAAATTAGATTTACAATACACAGAATTGTATTCATGGGCGATGCGGGGAAAATGTTACATATGAATGTATAATCCATGTACACTGCGCCATTTTATTTCCTTTCTGGTCTTACTAATCTCCTTTGTTTCCTCTTACAGTGCTAATTCTGAGTATAAGTCGGCCTCACAGAGAGGCCATGATGACCATGATGACCATGACTACTTGCACGTAGAAGATGGTTGGAGAAGTCTCGCCATGGACCCCAGAATCAGGAATATACCCCGTCTGGATGAGGTAAGTGTCCTCAATGCTTCTTACGTTGGCTGAAAAGACTCACCTCTGTCTGGTTCAGTCTTTAAATAACAGTAACAGTTTGTTCCAGAGGAAGGCCAATAACAGTTTTGTCTCATAAAGACGGACAGATTCCTCGGTGACCTCACACAGGCAGTTGGCGCAATTCCCCCGGATCAAACTATTCCCTCCTCAGCTTAATCAGTGAAGCAATGAGAGAAACACCGAAACTTCTACCAACCAATCAGAAATCATCTATTGCTTCACCTGCTTTAAACTGAAGGACGTTATGTGATCTGTTTTATGTCATCCTGGAGCTTCTATGATAATTAATATGACTTTCTTCTTCTTTTTCTTTAGTTTTGGATTGAGTGTGAGATTCCCGATGCCAACTGAGCGGACATCACATCCATGGCTGTGATACGGAATCCCGATCCAGAAGATCCTGAGAACACCGAGGACCGACCACCAGACACCTATTTCTTTTGTTTATAGAAGTGTGTTTATATAAGTGTGTGTATTTAGGAGTGTGTATATAAGAGTGTGTTTTTAAGAGTGTGTATTTAGGAGTGTATATATAGGAGGGAATGTGGGTGGGTTTATGACAGGGGGTTAGGGTTAGGGTTGGGGTAGTATGTACAGGAGAGAAGTGTGGGAGGTATAAAGGGGGTAGAATGTACAGGAGAGGAGTGTGGGGGGTATAAAGGGGGGTAGAATGTACAGGAGAGGAGTGTGGGGGGTATAAAGGGGGTAGTATGTACAGGAGAGGAGTGTGGGGGGTATAAAGGGGGTAGTATGTACAGGAGAGGAGTGTTGGGGGTATAAAGGGGATAGTATGTACAGGAGAGGAGTGTGGGGGGGTATAAAGGGGGTAGAATGTACAGGAGAGGAGTGTGGGGGGTATAAAGGGGGTAGTATGTACAGGAGAGGAGTGTGGGGGTATAAAGGGGGTAGTATGTACAGGAGAGGAGTGGGAGGATATAAAGGGGGTAGTATGTATGGTGGTGGGAACTTTTCTCTTTCCTTCTATCCCTTCTAGGGGGTAGTATGTACAGGAGAGGAGTGTGGGAGGTATAAAGGGGGTAGTATGTACAGGAGAGGAGTGTGGGGGGTATAAAGGGGGTAGTATGTACAGGAGAGGAGTGGGAGGATATAAAGGGGGTAGTATGTATGGTGGTGGGAACTTTTCTCTTTCCTTCTATCCCTTCTAGGGGGTAGTATGTACAGGAGAGGAGTGTGGGGGGTGTAAAGTGGTAGTATGTACAGGAGAGGATGTACAGGAGAGGAGCGTGGGGGGTATAAAGGGGTAGTATGTAAAGGAGAAGGAGTGTTGGGGGTATAAAGGGGGTAGTATGTATGGGGGTGGGAACTTTTCTCTTTCCTTCTATCTCTATTTTTCTCTTTCCTTCTATCCCTTCTAGGGGGTATGACAGGGGTAGTACATACAGGAGAGGAATGTGGGGGGGTATGACTGGGGGGTAATACCACCCCACACTTTTTTCTCCCTGTCCTTCTATCCCTTTTTTTCTATTTCCTTCTATCTCTCTTTTTCTCTTTCCTTTTATCCCTTCTAGGGGGTATGACTGGGGGGTAGTTAGTACAGGAGAGGAGTGTGGGGGGTATAACTGGGGGGTAATACCACCCCCACACTTTTTTCTCTCTTTCCTTCTATCCCCCTTTTTCTCTTTTTCTTTCTATCCCTCTTTTCTCCCTTTCTTTCTATCTCTCTCTTAATGTGAACTTCCACATTGAGATGGGCAGCACAGAGGCTTAGTGATTAGCACTTCTGCCTTGCAGCAATGGGGTCCTCAGTTCTAATCCTGGCCAGGACACCGTCTGCATGGAGTTTGCATGTTCTCCCTGTGCCTTGCGTGGGTTTCCTCCGGGTTCTCCGGTTTCCTCCCACACTATAAAGACGTGCTTAATTAACTTTTTGCGTTGGTGGTGTAGTGGTTAGCACAGCTGCTTTCTCAGCAGATGACCCGGGTTCGATTCCCGGCCAACGCAGTCGCCAAGATGGCTTCCTCACCCGCTAAGTGTTCTGAGTCCCCAGAGACTAGGATTAAATGTTGAGTAGGGATTAGCGATGGAGCAAAATTGAAACTGAAACGAATGAAGTGAATGTCGTATGTTTGTGTGGATTTTATTACACACTTCTGAATAGATTTCTTGCAGGTCGGTGTGATTGTTCTGTATTCTCATTGTCGGCCAGTAGGTGGAGCACTCGGCTCCTTTTCAGGTATTTTCTAGGCTCTCCTTCACAGCTTGGCTGAAGAAAGGCCAGCTATGTACTATATACAGGGGAGGGGGGAGGGGGGGCGATCGTCTCTCCTGCAGATCGTTACATAGAAATGAAGGGTCTATCATTCTTCTCATAGGTGTATTTTATATGATGGAGACAGAAGATCAACCAAAACTCCAGAGAGATCACATGATACAAATGTTATAAGTGGAGGAGAATAAGTATTTGATTCCCGAACAACCAATAATAATTCTCCCCCCACAGACTGACTACAGGGGGCGCTCATGGGGTATATACAGTATATGGAGTATATAGTGTGTGTATATAGTATATATGGGTTGTATGTATGGAGTATACACAGACTGGCTACAGGGGGCGCTCATGGGGTATATATATGGAGTATATAGTGACTGTATATAGTATATATGGGGGTATATATATGGAGTATACACAGACTGGCTACAGGGGGTGCTCATGTGGTACAGGAAAGCTTCTGGTCGTCCCAAACCTCTTCCATGTAAGGATTATGGAGGCCACTGAGCTCTTAGGAACCTTAAGGCCAGATCTGTGCCTTGCCTCAATTCTGTCTCTGAGATCTTCAGGCAGATCTTTTGACCTTGTGATCCTCATTGGCTCCGACATGCACTGTAGAGCTGTAAGGTTTTCTATAGACAGGGGCGTGGCTTTCCTAATCAAGTCCAATCAGTAGAATCAAACACAGCTGGACTCCAATGAAGGCGTATAGAACCATCTCAAGGATGATCAGAAGAAATGGACGGCACCTGAGTTATATCCACCTCCCGTGGGACCGTTGGCGGCCGTCCTTTTCAGGACAAGCAGCTGCAACGGCCTAATTACTGCAGGTCACCCCCTCTCCTTTACCCCCACATAGCCATCCATAATCGAGGCATCCCCCCGCCACCTCCCGCCTCAGTTTCCCGTTATGCTCCGCCGTTTCCTAGACATCCGCGCCAGCCTGTGGCAGATTCGCGGCGGCCGCGTTTTAGGAAAGACCGCGGCTTCACCCGTGGCCTAGCGGCGCGCCATACCCACACCCAGCATTCACCTCCAAAACTGCCCAGAAAACCCCCCCTACCCCACGAGGACCCCATCCTCTCCTGGTTACTAACCAGCCTTCCCCTGCATTACCGATCCACCCAGCTGACAGCCCCCCAGCCTGGGTCCTGTTTCTTGATTGGCAGCCATCTTGGAACACCCCAGCAACGGAGATATCTCTCACCCCCACTCCCTCCTTCACAACCCAAAAGGCACTTGATCCAGGGTTTCATCTGATCGCCCTTCAGGGGTCAGGAAGGAATTTTTTTCCCTGCCGCAGCACATTGGCACAGCACGGCCAGGGTTTTTTTGCCTTCCTCTGGACCAAGCAGGGAGAGAGGATTCAGCGAATCTTCCCTCCATCGCCATTAAAAACTTTCCCTGACCTCCCCGGTGATTGGCGACTATGGTTAATCTGCGATATTCTGCAGAAACCATTTGGGATCTGAGGCGATTTGCCACAGTATTACCAGCCATCACCAAAAAAGCCCCAAGAATTGAGCAACTATTGAGAATCGATTGACGATCGACTGTCAAAAATTTCAGCCATTTACCCCAGCCCAAGCACATATTATGTTCTTTGATCAACACAAGATCGGCAGTAAAACACTGACTAGAAATCTATGATTTCATTCTACAATACGATTTAGACTGCCTCTTTATCACAGAAAGCTGGCTCACAGCCGACTGTAACACCATTGTAGGAGAACTGGTGCCAGAAAACTACCGCATGATATCAGAAAACAGAGTGGGGCAAGGAGGCCTGGCGGAGATCCACCAGACTCACCTCGCGATCACTAAACCAGTCCTTCAAAACCCTCTTCCATTCATGGAAACCCTTACTCTACAACTGCAAACAAATCCTCAGGAGACCGTCCACATTCTTCTCTGCTACAGGCCACCCGGCCCAAAATCGCAGCTTCTACCATCACTGACGGAGTTTATCTCCACTTACACCCTTAACAGCAAACACCTTTTGCTGCTAAGGGATTTCAATCTCTGGGCCAACTCCTCACAGGATCCCGTTGCCGATGCCTGTATTGACCACCTGGAAGGTTTAGGGCTACAGCAACTAGTATGTGGGCCCACACATGCTTCAGGTCACACGCTCGACCTAATTTTCAGACAAGATCTGGAAATAAACATTTTGGAAAATTAACCATTGCCATGGACAGATCACCATAAAAGAAAATTCATAATTTCCAAAATTCCCCCATTGAAATAAATACCTAAGCCGATGACAACACACTGGACTAGATGTCAGAAGAAGCTCCATTCGAAACTCTTCAAATCTACCTTGGGAAATAAAATAAAAACAATCCAACCACTTCGCACAGCCTCAGATACACTGGAGGCCATAAACACAGCCTTATTACAGTCAGCCGACTTAGTAGCGCTGAAACGCAAAGCCTGCATCCGGAAAAAAAAGTCCGGCTGGTTCAACAACCAACTGTCACTACTGAAGCAAGAGCGCAGAAGGGCGGAAGCCGTCTGGAAAAGAAGCTCTTCAGAGGAGAACCTCATCATCTACAAGGCAATAACAAGAAAATATCATAAAGAAATCTTCAAAGCCAAGAAATATCACTTTTCCAATGCCATCACCAACGCCATAAACCGCCCCGCAAATTCTTCAAGCTGGTCACCCAGATAATGAATCCAGGCTGTCTTGAAGCCCCCAATTCAGATACCCAAGAATTCTGTAATGAATTATCGGATTATTTCATAAACAAAATTGAAAGAATCCGTAAAAGCATTCAGCAAAACAGTACCCCCTTACCCCCCCTCTCAAGCATTCGCCCAAAATCCATAAAAACTCACCGCATTCAACAAAGTTCACCCTTAAACCCATCTCCACCGATGCCACCAACAATATCATAGGTACTCTGCGAAACAGCACAGAACCTAATGATATTATCCCCACCAAACTGCTGAAGGAATGTGCCGGTATTCTGGCACCTCCAATCACGCAGCTTATAAACCAGTCCTTTGGGGAAGGTTTAGTGCCCTCCCAGTTGAAACAGGGCATAATTAAGCCCATCTTGAAGAAACCCACCCTAGACCCCAAAGACCCGACTCACTGCCGTCCCATAACAGGCCTAAATGTCCTCTTCAAGATAATGGAGAAATTAGTGGTACAACAGCTGCAACAGAATCTAGATACCCACAATCTACTTGATCCATTTTTATCGGGTTTCCATCCCGGACACGGGACAGAAACAGCATTGCTCAAAATATGGGATGACGCTCTTGAGGCCGCAGACAAAGAAGAATCTTCTCTTCTAGTTCTGTTGGACCTAAGCGCAGCTTTCGATACGGTTGACCACAAACTGTTACTGACTAGGCTAGCTGAAGTAGCCAGAGTCGCAGAAGGTGATTTATCTTGGTTCTCCTCTTTCCTGGAAAACCGATCGCAAACAGTGAAATTGGGACCTTTCATTTCTGAGAAACGCACGGTGTCATGCGGAGTCCCTCAAGGATCACCTCTGTCACCGGTGCTGTTTAAAATCTATCTTCACCCTCTCTTTGAAATCATCAGTAGCCAAAAACTACTTTATCACTTATATGCAGACGACACACAACTGTATTTTCGCATCTGCAACAAAAAGGATCATCATCTCAGTCTAGAGACATGCCTCTCTGATAGAAAACTGGATGACAAAGAGTTATCTTAACCACTTAAGGACCGCCTACTGCACATTTACGTCGGCAGAATGGCACGGCTGGGCACATCAACGAATATATACGTTGATTTTAGTACCCAGCCGTGGGTCGCGCCCGCGACCCGGTCCGAAGCTCCGGGACCGGGACCGCGGGATTCGCGGACCCGATCGCCGCTGGAGTGCGGCGATCCGTCCCTGGAGCGGAAGAACGGGGAGAGCCGTGTGTGGCCGCAGCATCGATTGCGTCATCCCTGTAATAGGGGGACGCGATCGATGACGTCACACCTACAGCCACACCCCCCTACAGTTGTAAACAAACACACTAGGTCTCACATCCCCTACAGCGCCACCTGTGGTTAACTCCCAAACTGCAGCTGTCATTTCCACAGTAAACAATGCAATTTAAATGCATTTTTTGCTGTGAAAATGACAATTGTCCCAAAAATGTGTCAAAATTGTCCGAAGTGTCCGCCATATTGTCGCAGTCACGAAAAAAATCGCTGATCGCCGCTATTAGTAGTAAAAAAAAAAATAATTAATAAAAATGCAATAAAACTATTCCTTATTTTGTAAACGCTATAAATTTTGCGAAAACCGACCGATAAACGCTTATTGCGATTTTTTTTACCAAAAATACGTAGAAGAATACGTATCGGCCTAAACTGAGGAAAAAAAATGTTTTTTTATATATTTTTGGGGGATATTTATTATAGCAAAAAGTAAAAAATATTGCATTTTTTTTAAAATTGTCGCTCTATTTTTGTTAATAGCGCAAAAAATAAAAACCGCAGAGGTGATCAAATACCACCAAAAGAAAGCTCTATTTGTGGGAAAAAAAGGACGCCAATTTTGTTTGGGAGCCACGTCGCACGACCGCGCAATTGTCAGTTAAAACGAAGCAGTGCCGAATCGCAAAAAGGGGCAAGGTCCTTTACCTACATTTTGGTCCGGGTCTTAAGTGGTTAAACTCAACAGTTCCAAAACAGAACTTCTCCTGTTTCACACCAGCAGTAAGAATCAACTTGCAACAACTTGGACACCCCCACCCATTCTGGTCCAAATCATCTCCCCCAGCGCCAAAGTCAAAAGTCTCGGGGTCATCTTCGACACCTACAATGACAAATAGGGTCAGTAGTCAGCGGATCTCACCATCTGCTGCGCCTACTACGCAGACTTACTCCTTTTATCCCTAAAGAAGACGTAGCAGTCGTGGTGGGAACAATTGTGAACTCCAGACTGGACTATGCAAATGCCCTTTACCTCGTACTCCCCAAGTACCAAATCTCTCGTCTGCAAGTCGTTCAAAATAAGGCCGCCAGACTTGTGACTGGGAAAAAAACCTGGGAATCCATCTCACCTTCGCTGAGATCCCTTCACTGGTTACCAGTAAAAGACAGAATTGTGTTTAAAGCGCTCTGTCTGACGCATAAGTGCGTCCATGGGAAGGCCCCCCAATATCTATGCGAAAAGATAAAAGCCCACAATTCCAATCGCGTTCTGCGATCCACCAATCAAAATCTGGTCCAGATACCCAAAGCCAAATACAAGTCCAAAGGAGAAAGAAGATTCGTAGTCCAAAGCCCCAGACTATGGAACGCTTTACCAACCAGCATTCGGTTGGAGGAGAACCACCTGACCTTCAGGAGAACGATCAAAACTCATCTCTTTTGATATCAAGAGAGACAGGAACAACGAGCGCCCAGAGGCGATTCAGTTCGCAGGTGCCGCGCTGTATAAGTTTCTCATTCATTCATTCAGAAGATCAACCAAAACTCCAGAGAGATCACATGATACAAATGTTATAAATGGAGGAAAATAAGTATTTGATCCCCGACCAACCAATAATAATTCTCCCCCCACAGACTGGCTACAGGGGGCGCTCATGGGGTATATACAGTATATGGAGTATATAGTGTGTGTACATAGTATATATGGGGGTATATATGAGTATATAGTGACTGTAAATAGTATATATGGGAGTATATATATGGAGTATACACAGACTTGCTACAGGGGGTGCTCATGTGGTACAGGAAAGCTTCTGGTCGTCCCAAACCTCTTCCATGTAAGGATTATGGAGGCCACTGAGCTCTTAGGAACCTTAAGGCCAGATCTGTGCCTTGCCACAATTCTGTCTCTGAGATCTTCAGGCAGATCTTTTGACCTTGTGATCCTCATTGGCTCCGACATGCACTGTGAGCTGTAAGGTCTTCTATAGACAGGGGCGTGGCTTTCCTAATCAAGTCCAATCAGTAGAATCGAACACAGCTGGACTCCAATGAAGGCGTAAAGAACCATCTTAACTACTTGAGATCCGCGCTACAGCCGAATGACGGCTCTAGCGCAGATCTAAATTGTCAACAAGCCGTCAATTGACGGCTAGTCACTAGCTGCTTCCCGGCGCGCGCTCCAGAGCGTGCTGCGGGGAAACACTGTGCTGCCCGTGTCTCTTGGACACAGCCAATCACAGATCGCTGCGAACGGCCAATCAGAGTAGCCGTTTGCGATGCGATCTGTGCGGCCAATGAGAGATGATCTCATAGATCATCTCTCATTGCCGTTTTACATAGAGACAGCGTCCTGTCTCTGGAGGGCAGGAGACGGATCTGTGTCTCTTGTACATAGAGACACAGATCGGTCACCTCCCCAGTCACCCCCCTCCCCCCACAGTTAGAACACTATGCAGGGAATACATTTAACCCCTTCCTCACCCCCTAGTGTTAACCCCTTCAATGCCAGTCACATTTATACAGTAATTAGTGAATTTTTATAGCACCGATCGCAGTATAAATGTGAATGACGCCAAAAATGTGTCAAAAGTGTCCGATGTGTCCGCCATAATGTCGCAGTCCCAATAAAAATCGCAGATCGCCGCCATTTCTAGTAAAAAATAAATAATAAAAAATAATAATTCTGTCCACTATTTTGTAGGCACTATAAATTTTGTGCAAACCAGACGCTTATTGCGATTTTTTTTTTTTTTTTTACCAAAAATATGTAGAAGAATACGTATCGCCCTAAACTGAGAAAAAAAAAGTTTTTTTTTTTTTTAATTGTGATATTTATTATAGCAACAAGTAAAAAATATTGTATTTTTTTCAAAATTGTCGCTCTTTTTTGTTTATAGCGCAAAAAATAAAAACCGCAGAGGTGATCAAATACCACCAAAAGAAAGCTCTACTTGTGGGGAAAAAAGGACGTCAATTTTGTTTGGGAGCCACGTCGCACGACCGCGCAATTGTCAGTTAAAGCGACGCAGTGCCGGAAGCTGAAATATCACCTGGGCAGGAGGGGAGTATAAGTGCCCAGTAAGCAAGGGGTTAAGGATGATCAGAAGGAATGGACGGCACCTGAGTTATATATATGAGTGTCACAGCAAAGGGTCTGAATACTTAGGACCAGTGGCGGATGGTGCTCAAATTTTTTTGGGGGGGCGCAAACAAACGAAAAAAAACCAAACATCAATTGCAGCCTCACTGTGCCCATCAAACACAGTCACTGTGCCCATCAATTGTTGCCACTGGGCCATGCCAAATGCACTGAGGAACGTTTCCAACACCTTGTTGTATCTATTTCACCAAGAATGAAGGACAAAGGGTGTCCAACCCGCTACTAGCAAGGGGGACCTAATAAAGGGGGTCCAACCCGCTACTAGCAAGGGGGACCTAATAAAGGGGGTCCAACCCGCTACTAGCAAGGGTCCCTAATAAAGGGGGTCCAACCCGCTACTAGCAAGGGGGACCTAATAAAGGGGGTCCAACCCGCTACTAGCAAGGGGGACCTAATAAAGGGGGTCCAACCCGCTACTAGCAAGGGGGACCTAATAAAGGGGGTCCAACCCGCTACTAGCAAGGGGGACCTAATAAAGGGGGTCCAACCCGCTACTAGCAAGGGGGACCTAATAAAGGGGGTCCAACCCACTACTAGCAAGGGGGACCTAATACAGGGGGTCCAACCCGCTACTAGCAAGGGGGACCTAATAAAGGGGGTCCAACCCACTACTAGCAAGGGAGACCTAGCACATCTCACCCCCCCAATTCCCTTCTTGTAGCACATCTCCCCCCAATTCCCTTCTCCTACCACATCTCACCCCCCCCCAATTCCCTTCTCCTAGCACATCTCACCCCCCAACTCCCTTCTCCTAGCACATCTCACCCCCCAATTCCCTTCTCCTAGCACATCTCACCCCCCAATTCCCTTCTCCTACCACATCTCACCCCCCCCCAATTCCCTTCTCCTAGCACATCTCACCCCCCCAACTCCCTTCTCCTAGCACATCTCACCCCCCAATTCCCTTCTCCTAGCACATCTCACCCCCCAATTCCCTTCTCCTAGCACATCTCACCCCCCAATTTCCTTCTTCTAGCACATCTCACCCCCCAATTTCCCTTCTTCTAGCACACCTCACACCCCCAATTCCCTTCTCCTAGCACATCTCACCCCCCAATTCCCTTCTTCTAGCACATCTCACCCCCCAATTCCCTTCTCCTAGCACATCTCACCCCCCAATTCCTTCTTCTAGCACATCTCACCCCCCAATTCCCTTCTTCTAGCACATCTCACCCCCCAATTCCCTTCTCCTAGCACATCTCACCCCCCAATTTCCTTCTTCTAGCACATCTCACCCCCCAATTCCCTTCTTCTAGCACACCTCACCCCCCAATTCCCTTCTCCTAGCACATCTCACCCCCCAATTCCCTTCTTCTAGCACATCTCACCCCCCAATTCCCTTCTCCTAGCACATCTCACCCCCCAATTCCCTTCTTCTAGCACATCTCACCCCCCAATTCCCTTCTTCTAGCACATCTCACCCCCCAATTCCCTTCTCCTAGCACATCTCACCCCCCAATTCCCTTCTTCTAGCACATCTCACCCCCCAATTCCCTTCTTCTAGCACATCTCCCCCCCCAATTCCCTTCTTCTAGCACATCTCACCCCCCAATTCCCTTCTTCTAGCACATCTCACCCCCCAATTCCCTTCTTCTAGCACATCTCCCCCCCCCCCCAATTCCCTTCTTCTAGCACACCTCACCCCCCATTTCCCTTCTCCTAGCACATCTCACCCCCCAATTCCCTTCTCCTAGCACATCTCCCCCACCATTCACCAGCACAAATCACCCCCCAATTCCTTTCTCTTAGCACATCTGACCCTCCCCCACCATCCACAAGCACATCTCACCCCCCTCCCAATTCCCTTCTCCTAGCACATCTTACCCAACCTACCCCCCACCACCCACCAGCACAAATCACCCCCCAATTCCCTTATCCTAGCACATCTCACCCCTCCCCCCACCATCCACCAGCAGAAATCACCCCTCCTAGCACATCTCACCCCCCCAATTTCCTTCTCCTAGCACATCTCACCTAGGGGCAGACTGACAACTCATGGGGCCCCTGGGCAATAAGAGATTAATGGGGCCCCCAGGCAATAGGAGATTATTGGGCCACCGGGCAATAGATTATAGGGCCACACAGAATACACACACACACTGAAAAGGTACTGGAGAGGCGGGGGGGGGGGGGGGGTTCAGCTATAATCTTGTGATTTAAAAAAAAACACATATTTTTACATACTGTCCCTGGTTTTACTGAGGCTGGCCACCCTGATGGGGCCCCCTAGTGGCATGGGGCCCTCGGGCATTGCCCGAATGGTCAGTCCGCCCCTGATCTCAACCCCCTCGATCCCCACACCATCCACTAGCACATCCCCCTCCTAGGACAAATCTTACCCCCGTCACCCCCCCCTGAAGGTTGAGTTGGACTTCCATGTCACCGATTATTGTTACTGATGATTATTGTGATTATCATAGTTATTATTATTATTATTAGTGTTTGATTTTCTCCGGCGGTGGAATGAGAATCGCGCCTGGGATCAGGATAAGAGGATTTCTCTCGCCGTGCGGCCGCATAAAACCGAGATATAAAAATCTACGACACAAAAAAGAAGAAAGAGTTTTGTGCCCGCTGTGCGTCTGATGGAGCAGCGCTGAGATCTCGGAAACTAATTGTTTTCTGGGAGACATTTGTCACCATTTGCGCTGCGACAATGTATCAATTCTAGTCTCAGGTGGCGCGTTTCCTGACAGAGGCGGATAAAAGGGGGCCTCTGTGTGCGTCCGGCGGGGGGTTTCCATGTAAGTGGAGGCCGCCTCAAATGGAGACATTTATTTGGATGAAGGCCGGCGGGTGACAACCTGCCACTTAATATCAAAGTTATTTCAGCTTTAAAGGATAAAGAATCGTCTCTCACGTCTCGGAAGATTTTCTAAATTTCTGGGCTTTGGGGGGAGGGTGGAAAAAAGTCCTTCCTCGTCTGTCTGTAGCCCTATTAGATTGTAAGCTCTTAGGATCAGGGCCCTCCTATACCTCTGCACAGAGCCACCATCAGGAATTATGGGGCCCCTTACACAGCTTCGGGCATGGGCCCCCTGGAGCAGAAAACTGGGGGCGAGGGGTGCTGCCGCCTCAAATTGAGAAAAATAAATATATCTAAAAAAAATTATAAAAAAAAAAGGGGGCGTGGGGTAGCCTCTGGGCCCTTTAATAATAATTAAAAAAAAAATGATATATTATATATAATAAAAATTTAAAAAAATGGGGGGGGGGGTTTGCCACCCGGGCCTTAGGGACCTCTGGACGCTTTATTAAAAGTAGAAAAATAAATATATATATATATATATATATATATATATATATATATAAAAAAAAATTAAACCTTTTTTTTTATAAAAAAAAGGGGGGGTTGCCATCCGGGGGCCCTGGGGACCTCTTGGCCCCTTTAATAAAAACAAATAATATATATATCCTATCTATCTATCTATCTATCTATCTATCTATCTATCTATCTATCTATCTATCTATTAAAAAAAGGGGGGTTTCTATTCTGGGCCCTAGGGACCTCCGGGCCCCTTACAGAAAAAAGGGGGGTTGCCATCCGGGCCCCTGGGGACTGCTTGTACCCCCTTGATGGCAGCCCTGCCTCTGTATTGCATTGTATTGTCTCCCTTTATCCACTTTTGACCTTTTGAGACACAAAAAAAAATCGATATTTTGCTAGAAAATTACTTCTCAAGTAAAGTGCTCTTTAATTAGGCGGTCGCCTAAGGCCTTGCACTCACAGGGACCTCGCGGCTGCCTAATTTACCTCTGCTTAATCACTGTGTGCTATATCCGTGCATCTTTTTGCAGACATTTTTATTTGCTTGAATTTTTTTTTTACCGATTATGGGCGTGAGTGGGGCCCCCGTGTTTTGCTTAGGGCCTCACAAAGCCTGGAGCTGCCTCTGCCCCTCGTCACGCTTCCTCCGCCGACGTAACTTGCCTACGCCGGCGTATAATCGTGTGCAATTATACGCTAGGGGCGCTTCCGTCGATTTTCCGCGCCGAATGTGCAAATGAGGTAGATACGCCGATTCAAAAACGTACTTGCGCCCGGTCGTCGTATTTTACGTCGTTTGCGTAAGTGTAAAGTTACCCCTGCTATATAAGGGGTAACTTTGCGTAGGTGAGGCGTATGCAAGGATAAGTATGAACGCCGGGACAGCGTCTAATTTTCCATTGTTTGCGTAAATCGTTCGCGAATAGGGCTTTGCGTAAGTTGTGTTCACGTCGAAACCAATGAGTATTTGCAGCGTAATTTGGAGCATCAGGATACGTCCACGGACGGCGCATGCGCAGTTCAAAAAAAGCGTCAAAAACGTGGGGGTCGCGAATAGTTTCCATAAAACACGCCCACCTCAACCAGATTTGAATTAGGCGGGCTTACGCCGGCCCATCTACGCTACGCCGCCGTAACTTAGGACGCAAGTGCTTTGAGAATACGGCACTTGCGTCCAAAGTTGCGGCGGCGTAGCGTAAAATACGATACGCTACGCCCCGCTGTCATTTAGGCCCAGATACGAGAATCTGGCCCACTGTATCTACAATGTTGTGTAGTGAGTGTACAGCTTGTATAACGGTGTAAATTTGCCGTCCCCTCAAAATAACTCAACACACAGCCATTAATGTCTAAACCGCCGGCAACAACTGTCTTATGAATTAAAAACAAAACAAAAAACAACCCAGTAAAATTCTTTGTATAATATGAAAGACGATGTTACGCCGAGTGAATAGATACCTAACACGTCACGCTTTAAAATTGCGCAGCACTCATGGAATGGCGCCAAACTTTGGTACTTAAAAATCTCCATACATATTTTTTTTTTTTTTTTACAGGTTACCAGTTTAAAGTTACAGAGGTCTAGGGCTAGAATTATTGCTCTCAATCTAACGCACGCATCGATACCTCACATGTGTTGTTTGAATGCCATTTACCGTATTTATCGGGGTATAGCGCGCACTAGATATGTGCATTCCCGTTCGTACGAATGTTATTTTCGTACGAAAATGTTCATTTTCGTACCCGCGGGATAATGTGTACATACGAAAAAATTAAAGCACCAAAATACGAAAAATAACGAGATTACGAATGAGCCGCATAACGAACAACCGCAAATACGAACGAACGATCCGACGAAAAAAACGACAAAACGAAAACTGCAAAAAGAACGAAAATGACATCTATAACAAAAGATTTGCATGCTGTATTTTGTTTGAATCCTTTTTCTGTTTGTTTTCAGTCCTATGTTCATTGTTCATATGACATCTATAACAAAAGATTTGCATTCTGTATTTTGTTTCAATCCTTTTTCTGTTTGTTTTCAGTCCTATGTTCATTGTTCATATGACATCTATAACAAAAGATTTGCATTCTGTATTTTGTTTCAATCCTTTTTCTGTTTGTTTTCAGTCCTATGTTCATTGTTCATATGACATCTATAACAAAAGATTTGCATTCTGTATTTTGTTTCAATCCTTTTTCTGTTTGTTTTCAGTCCTATGTTCATTGTTCATATGACATCTATAACAAAAGATTTACATTCTGTATTTTGTTTGAATCCTTTGTTTTCAGTCCTATGTTCATTGTTCATATGACATCTATAACAAAAGATTTGCATTCTGTATTTTGTTTGAATCCTTTTTCTGTTTGTTTTCAGTCCTATGTTCATTGTTCATATGACATCTATAACAAAAGATTTGCATTCTGTATTTTGAATCCAAAATACGAACAGAAAAAAGGAATTTAAAATACAGAATGCAAATCTTTTGTTATAGATGTCATATGAACATACGACTGAAAATAGCAAAAGAAAAGGGTTTCAAGATACTGCAAATCATTGACGAAAATTCACGAAAATTATTGTCTAACAAGTAACGAACCTGAATTAAACAGAATAACGAACCATCCCGCATGTACGAAAATAAAACAGTAACGAAAATACGAAACGATCGGAATACGAAAAAATCGCGTCATACGAAAAACGAACGGGAACAAACAGGAAAACGGGCGTCTTACGAAAAACGAACGAAAACGAAAAAACGGAACGATATGAAACAGAACAAAAAAAAAAACGTTTTTTTTTTTCTGTGCACATGTCTAGCGCGCACCCCTAAAGTGGCCCCCATTCCTGTGGAAAAAAAGATTTTTGTACTTACAGTTTTGGTGTCTTGCGCGGCGTCCATCGGCGGCTTCTTCGTGGGGCCCGGCGTCCTTCTGCGTCGTCCTCCCCGCTCGATCCTCGCTTTCCCGCGACGAGTTTGAACACTGCGCCTGCATATACCGAGCGCAGTACACTCGTGTATAGTCGGGCAGGCTCGGCTCCTCTCGCACTCACGTCCTGGATGTACAGGACGTGAGCGCGAGAGGAGCCGAGCCTGCCCGACTATGAACGAGTGTACTGCGCTCGGTATATGCAGGCGCAGTAGTCAAACTCGGCGCAGAAAATCGAAGGATCGGCGTATATCGCGCACCCACGATTTTGCCCTGATTTTCAGAGCAAAAAAGTGCGCGGTATACGCCGATAAATACGGTACATATGTGGGTGCGATTGACATGTGCGTTTGCTTCTGCGCGCGAGCACGCGGGAATGGGGGGGCGCATACATTTTTTTTATTGTTTGTTTTACCTTTTTTTGTTTTTCACTTTCTCTTAAAAAAAAAAATGTATTGTTAAAATGAACAATATATTTTTCTTTTATTTAAGAGAAAGTGTAAAAAAGAAAACAATTCCTATTACAAGGGATGTTTACATTCCCTGTGACAGGAATAAAAGTGAGCCAAAAAAATGAAATGTAGCGCTACCCCAGGGCCGTCTTTAACCACTTCCATACCAGGCACTTACGCACCTTCCCGCCCAAGCCAATTTTCAGCTTTCAGCACTGTCGCAATTTGAATGACAATTGCGCGGTCATGCTACACTGCACCCAAACAAAATTGGCGTCCTTTTTTCCCCACAAATAGAGCTTTCTTTTGGTGGTATTTGATCACCTCTGCGGTTTTTTTTTTTTGCGCAACAACTAAAAATAGAGCGAAGATTTTGAAAAAAAAAAAGTTTTTATTTTTTTCTGTTAATTTTTTTGTAAATGAGTATGTTTTCTCTTTCAATTACGGGCACTGATATGGTGGCACTGATGGGCACCGATGAGGTGGCACTGATGGGCACCGATGAGGTAGTTCTGATGGGCACCGATTAGGTAGCACTGATGGGCACTGATAGGCGGCGCTGGTATGGGGCACTCATGGGCGGCACTAATGGGCACTCATGGGCGGCACTGATGGGCACTCATAGGCAGCACTGGGCACTCATAGGCAGCACAGATGGGCACTCATAGGCGGCACAGGTGGGCACTCATAGGCGGCACAGGTGGGCACTGATAGGCGGCACAGGTGGGCACTGATAGGCGGCACAGGTGGGCACTGATAGGTGGGCACTGGGCATGGATTGGCACTGTGGGGTGGCACTGACAGACACTGGGGTGGCACTGATGATCACTGAGGGGTGGCACTGATGGATCAATGTTGCCAATCAGTGCCCATGTGTGGGCACTGATTGGCATCTTTTTTTTTTACTGCCCCCCTTTTTTTTTTTTTTTGCCGACTTATTTTTTTTTTTTTCATTTTTTTTTTTTTTTGCCCTTTTTTTGTATTTTTTTAGTTCCCTGGTGGTCTAGTGTGGCGATCCGAGGGGGGGCTGCGCTGATAAACAATCAGCGCGAACCCCCCCTGTCAGGAGAGCCGCTGATCGGCTCTCCTCTACTCGCGTCTGTCAGACGCGAGTGAGGAAGAGCCGTCGGCGGCTCTTCCTGTTTACATCGTGATCAGCCGTGATTGGACACGGCTGATCACGTGGTAACGAGGCTCCGCCGGAGACTCGTTACCGAGATCGGAGGTGCAGGGTGTCAGACTGACACCCCGCATCACCGATCGCCGCGCTGCGCGCCTGCACGGGCGCGTGCGGCATGAAATCGTGCAGGCCGTTTGAGAACGGCCTGTCACGATTTCATAACCACTTCCCGGCCGTAAATCGGCTATTGGCCGGGCGGGAAGTGGTTAATATGGTTTGGGCCCTGGGCAAAAATTTTTTTTGGGGCCCCCCTCCAGCCTATTCTGGGCCTGGCTGGGTCACATGTATGTGTTTTGGCAGAAAAAAGGTGCATTCAGCATTTTAAAAATACAGTTGCCTTGAAATCCATTCTGCTTTTGCACCATGCTACTTACCTGCAGTTTCTGCACCATGCTACTTACCTGCAGTTTCTGCACCATGCTACTTACCTGCAGTTTCTGCACCATGCTACTTACCTGCAGTTTCTGCACCATGCTACTTACCTGCAGTTTCTGCACCATGCTAGTGGCCCCCAACAGGGGGGGGGGGGGCATCCAGGGGCCCTGGGGACATCTGGGCCCTTAAATAAAAACAAAAAAATTTAAATAAAAATATATTGATATAAAAAAAAAAGGGGGGGGGGTTGCCTCTAGGCCCTTTAATAATAAAATATATATATATATATATATAAATGTAAAAAAAAAAGGGGGGTTGACACCCGGGGCCATAGGGACCTCTGGGGCCTTCAATAAAAATATATATATATATATATATATATATATATATATATATATATATAAAACAAAAAGTTTTTATAAAAAATAAAATTAAAAAAGGGGGGTTGCCATCCCCGCTGGGGACCTCCAGGCCACTTGCAAAAAAATAGGGGTTGCCATCCGGGGCCCCTTACAGGTACCTGTACCCCCCTGATGGTGGCCCTGGGTGGGGCGATGGAATATTTATGCCGGGATTGTATACTGACAGCGTGTCTATAGAGATGAATGGAAAAGTTGTTATCCCGTCTCCTGGATTTCTACTTTAACTTTAAAGGTAATTTCCTATAGAGTTGCACCGGTGCGCCCGGCGCGCACGTGATTTCGGGGATATTTTGGGAACAGAACTTTCAGGTCAGACAAATCTCTCGCTTTTCTAACCATTTGTCAAAAATCAAGGAGAACTGGATAATCGGCCATCTGTATTGTCAAAAAGGAAAGTGCGTCCGCGGTCAGTCACTGCTGCCGCCATCTGTGCTGAAGTTCTATCCCTCAGTGCGGTGTGCGCCGGAGAGGTGTGGGGTTTTAGTTGTTTGGCGGCGCTGACACGTCTCCCGTCTCTCTCCCCAGGGGGAACGCAGAGAAAAAAATTGCTTGAGGTTTCCATTAAAAATGTAATGGTCTCCGCTCTCCGCGGCGAGGACAGGGCTGAGAGAGGAGAGGCACATCAGGCGCAAATCAATGGCGGTTCTGACACCTCGCCAACAAAAATTAACCACTTACCGACCGCCGCGCGACTATATACGTCGGCACTTTGAAGAGGGATATCTCGGTAATGGCAGCTGCTGCCACAACCACGGTATCCATCTCTTCAGGTGGAAGTCCGGTTAATATAATGGTGGTCTCTGCGGCGGATTCGCTACGTTATCGGAGGCGGGATAGGGGCCACCTCCCTTCCGCTGCTCTGCCGCTCCCTCCTCCGCTTACCGGAGCCGTCGGTAGCGGGGGAGGCGATCAGGTCTGTTCCGTGGCTGGGAATGGAGGCGAGTGAATGGAAAGATGCCCCCCCCCCCCCCACACGTCTCCATACCATAGCAAGGCGGAAGTGACGTCATAAAGTTCATAATAGCTCTTAAAGGAACATTCTTTTTGCATTTTTTTATATATTTTTGGGGGATATTTATTATAGCAAAAAGTAAAAAATATTGCCATAAAACGATCCCCTTTTTGGAAAAGCTAAATTTTACGCAAACCAATTAACCACTTCCCGACCGCCGCATGTACATATACGTCCACAGAATGGCACGAACAGGCAGATGGGCGTATATTTACGTCCCTGCCTTCGCGCGGGTCGGGGGTCTGATCGGGACCCCCCCGCTACATCCGGCGGTCGGAAACCCCACGGGAGCGATCCAGGACGAGGGCGCAGCTATTCGTTTCTAGCCGCCCGCTCGCGATCGCTCCCCCCGGAGCTGAAGAACGGGGAGAGCCGTATGTAAACACGGCTTCACTGTGGCGGCGTCATCGATCGATTGATCCCTTTTATAGGGAGACTCGATCGATGACGTCAGACCTACAGCCACACCCCCCTACAGTTGTAAACGCACACAAATCCTACAGCGCCCCCCTTGTGGTTAACTCCCAAACTGCAACTGTCATTTTCACAGTAATCAGTGCAATTTAAATGCATTTTTCGCTGTGAAAATGACAACGGTCCCAAAAATGTGTCAAAATTGTCCGAAGTGTCCGCCGTAATGTCGCAGTCACGAAAAAAAAACGCTGATCGGCGCCATTAGTAGTAAAAAATAAATAAAAAATAAATAAAAATGCAATAAAACTATCCCCTATTTTGTAAACGCTATAACTTTTGCGCAAACCAATCGATAAACGATTATTGCGATTTTTTTTTTTACCAAAAATAGGTAGAAGAATACGTATCGGCCTAAACTGAGGAAGAAAATGTTATATATGTTTTTGGGGGATATTTATTATAGCAAAAAGTAAAAAATATTGCATTTTTTTCAAAATCGTCGCTCTATTTTTGTTTATAGCGCAAAAAATAAAAACCGCCGAGGCGATCAAATACCACCAAAAGAAATCTCTATTTGTGGGGAAAAAAAGGACGTACATTTTGTTTGGGAGCCGCGTCGCACCACCGCGCAATTGTCAGTTAAAGCGACGCAAAAAGTGGCCCCCGGTCCTTTACCTGCATAACGGTCCGGGGGCTGAAGCGGGTTAACTTGTAAACACCGAGCCTGAAAAAGAGGCTCGGTCCTTAAGTGGTTACATTTTATTTGAAAAAAAATCTGACCCTTCTTCATACAAAAGCCGCCTGCGAGGAGGAGGGAGGGGGGATGGGCGGAGCTCCCGGACGGGGCATGAAATCGCACATTGCTACATAATTTCCGACTCTCCGAGTCGTGTGTTGGGATTCGGACGCGATCCGTGAAATACGACATAAAAAAGAAAAGAAAAATGATTTGTTGTCGGGGTCGGCGGTGAAGGCGCCGCGCGTGGCGGTTCTAATGGGTCTTTATTCCCCGTGACATTCACATTCCTTTTATGGATCGGTGGTGTGAGGACAATCACTTATAATAAAAAATAAACAATGTTGGCGATTCCAAGGAAAAATAACTTGACTGTGATGTTCTAGGCCAGTGATGGGGGAACCTCGGCACCCCCAGATGTTTTGGAACTACATTTCCCATGATCCTCATGCACTCTGCAGTCTAGCTGAGCATCATGGGAAATGTAGTTCCAAAACATCTGGGGTGCCGAGGTTTGCCATTACTGTTCTGTGCAGTGGGGGCTCCCACCCCCCCCCACCCAATAAAACAATATCATTGAAATTCCATAAGATGGGAAAACATAAAAGGATTTTTTTTGCCGGTTATCTAATTGATTCAAAGATTCAGCTTTGTCTTCTGGCGCTTCATGCGTTGGCATTCCTCCTTGGACCCGGTGTGTCCCGGCAATGGGGTCACCTGCTGACTCGGCACCATCCATAGGCAGTTTAGCCATACAGTGCCCCAGGGCCGCCATCAGTACACCTGTAAGGGGCCCCGATGGCATCCCCCTATTTTTCGTCAGCACCCAAAGACCCCCCCCCCCGACCTCTAAGGGGCCCCGTGGTCCCCAGGGGCCCAGAGGCCACCCCCCTTTCTTTTTTTTTCCGTCAGCACCCAAAGCCCTTTTATTTACTTTTATTTTTTTTATTTCATTTTTTTACGTCAGCATCCATCCAAAGCCCCCCCCCCCGACCTCTAAGGGGCCCCTGGATGGCATCCCCCCTTTTATTTTTTTACATCAGCACCCAAAGCCCCCCTGACCTCTAAGGGGCCAGGTGGTCCCTAGGGCCCCAAATGGCATCCTTCTTTTATTTTTATTTTTTTCGTAAGCACCTAAAGCCCCCTCCGACCTCTAAGGGCCCGGTGGCCGATGGCATCCCCCATTTTTTTTTGTCAGCACCCAAAGCCCCTCCGACCTCTAAAGGGCCCGGTGGTCCCAAGGGCCCCCGGATGGCATCCCCCATTTTTTTTTGTCAGCACCCAAAGCCCCCCCCCCCACGGCTCCGGATGGCATGCCCCTTTTTATTTATTTATTTTTCATTTTTTTCGTCAGCGCCCAAAGCCCCCCCCTCCAACCTCTTAGGGGCCTGGTGGTCCCTAGGGCCCCGGATTGGCATGCCCCTTTTTATTTTTATTTTTTTTCATTTTTTTACATCAGCACCCAAAGCCCCCTCCGACCTCTAAGGGGCCAGGTTGTCCCTAGGGCCCTGGGTGGCATCCCTCTTTTATTTAAATTTTTTTCGTAAGCACCCAAAGCCCCCCGACCTCTAAGGGGCCTGGTGGTCCTCAGGGCCCCTGGTGGCATCCCCTTTTTTTTCGTAAGCACCCAAAGCCCCCCCTCCCCGGTGGTCCCCAGGGCTCCAGATGGCATGCCCCTTTTTTCTTTTTTTTTTTGGCAGCACCCAAAGCCCCCCGACCTCTAAGGGGCCCGGTGGTGCCTAAGGCCCCCGGATGGCATCCCCCGATGTCCAGTCTCGATGTCCGTGTTCTATGTCTGGTCTCTATGTCCACTCTCTATGTCCGCTCTCTATGTCCGGTCTCTATGTCCGCTCTCTATGTCCGTGTTCTATGTCCGCTCTCTATGTCCGGTCTCTATGTCCGCTCTCTATGTCCGCTCTCTATGTCCGTGTTCTATGTCCGCTCTCTATGTCCGGTCTCTATGTCCGCTCTCTATGTCCGGTCTCGATGTCCGTGCTCTATGTCCGCTCTTTATGTCCGCGTTCTATGTGCGCTCTCTATGTCCGGTCTCGATGTCCCGTCTCTATGTCCGTGTTCTATGTCCGGTCTCGATGTCCACTCTCTATGTCGGCTCTCTATGTCCGTGTTCTATGTCCGCTCTCTATGTCCGCTCTCTATGTCCGCTCTCTATGTCCGGTCTCTATGTCCGGTCTCTATGTCCGGTCTCTATGTCCGGTCTCTATGTCCGCTCTCTATGTCCGGTCTCTATGTCCGCTCTCTATGTCCGGTCTCTATGTCCGGTCTCTATGTCCGCTCTCTATGTCCGTGTTCTATGTCCGGTCTCTATGTCCGCTCTCTATGTCCGGTCTCTATGTCCTCTCTCTATGTCCGGTCTCTATGTCCGCTCTCTATGTCCGCTCTCTATGTCCGCTCTTTATGTCCGTGTTCTATGTCCGCTCTGTATGTCCGGTCTCGATGTCCGTGCTCTATGTCCGCTCTTTATGTCCGTATTCTATGTCCGCTCTCTATGTCCGGTCTCTATGTCCGGTCTCTATGTCCACTCTCGATGTCCGCTCTCTATGTCCGCTCTTTATGTTCGTGTTCTATGTCCGCTCTCTATGTCCGGTCTCGATGTCCGGTCTCGATGTCCGGTCTCTATGTCCGGTCTCTATGTCCGTGTTCTATGTCCGGTCTCGATGTCCACTCTCTATGTCTGGTCTCGATGTCCGGTCTTGATGTCTGGTCTCGATGTCCGCTCTCTATGTCCGCTCTCTATGTCCGGTCTCTATGTCCGGTCTCTATGTCCGGTCTCTATGTCCGCTCTCTATGTCCGCTCTCTATGTCCACTCTTAATGTCCGTGTTCTATGTCCGGTCTCGATATCCGGTCTCGATGTCCGGTCTTTATGTCTGGTCTGGATGTCCGCTCTCTATGTTCGCTCTCTATGTTCGCGCTCGATGTCCACGCTCGATGTCCGGGCTTGATGTCCGGGGCT
>CM056052.1:560577061-560589241 GCA_029574335.1 Rana kukunoris | reverse complement strand
GGTCCGCTCTCTATGTCCGCTCGTTCTTTTTGTGTCGTCCGCTCTCTATGTCCGCTCTCTATGTGCCCGGTCTCTCTCTATTGTCGTGTTCTATGTCGGTCTCGATGTCCGGTCTCTATGTCCGGTCTCGATGTCCGCTCTCTATGTCCGCTCTCTATGTGTCTCGTCCTTCTCTATGATCCACTTCTATGTCCGTCTCTATGTCCGCTCTCTATGTCCGCTCTCTATGTGCACTCTATGTCCACTCTCTATGTCCGCTCTCTATGTCCGCTCTCTATGTCCGCTCTCTATGTCTGCACTCTATGTCCGGTCTCGATGTCCGCTCTCTATGTCTGTGTTCTATGTCCGCTCTCTATGTCCGGTCTCGATGTCCGGTCTCGATGTCTGGTCTCGATGTCCGCTCTCTATGTCCGCTCTCTATGTCCGGTCTCGATGTCTGGTTTCGATGTCCGCTCTCTATGTCCGCTCTTGATTTTCAGCCTCGATGTCCGTGTTCTATGTCCGCTCTGTATGTCCGCGCTCGATGTCCGCGCTTGATGTCCGGGGCTCGATGTCCGGGCTCGATGTCTGGTCTCGATGTCCGCTCTCTATGTTCACGCTCGATGTTCGCGCTCGATGTCCGGGCTCGATGTCCGGGCTCAATGTCCGGGGCTCGATGTTCGGGCTCGATGTCTGGTCTCGATGTCTGTTCTCGATGTCCGTGTTCTATGTCCGGGTTCTATGTCCAGGCTCGATGTCCGGGCTCGATGTCCGGGCTCTCTCCGTAGAGTAATGTTGGAGATGATGGGAGGTGGATTATGGTAATCAGTGTCAGAGGTGGCCCTTCATTCTGTAGCTCCACGTCTCGCGTTTCCTCCGCGCTCCTGGAACTCCCTTCGCTGTTTTAGTAAATATTTGCTGGGAAGAGAAGATGAGAGGGATTAGGAGACGGGAAGGAGAGGATAGGCGGGGGGGGGGGTGTTTTCATGATCCGATGTGTGTAAAAATGTTGCATTGACGTCAACAACAGGGGGGGGGGGGGAGGGGAGGACGGCTGACACTTTATAAAATGCACCCCGTTGGGTTATTATGTGGAAATCCGAAAATATCACATCCAAAGGAAGAGAACTGGAAACAAACAAGAGAAAAAATAAATAACTCCATTTGGATACAAAGTAGAAAAAAATCTACTTCTGTAGCCAGGGCCGATCCTGGGGTCACCCACGCCTGGGTGCAGAAATATTTCTGGGGCCCCACATGGTCAGAGACTGCAGACATAGTACAGGAGATGGTCAGAGACTGCAGACATAGTACAGGAGATGGTCAGAGACTGCAGACATAGTACAGGAGATGGTCAGAGACTGCAGACATAGTACAGGAGATGATCAGAGACTGCAGACATAGTACAGGAGATGATCAGAGACTGCAGACATAGTACAGGAGATGATCAGAGACTGCAGACATAGTACAGGAGATGGTCAGAGACTGCAGACATAGTACAGGAGAAGGTCAGAGACTGCAGACATAGTACAGGAGATGATCAGACACTGCAGACATAGTACAGGAGAAGGTCAGAGACTGCAGACATAGTACAGGAGATGATCAGACACTGCAGACATAGTACAGGAGATGATCAGAGACTGCAGACATAGTACAGGAGATGATCAGAGACTGCAGACATAGTACAGGAGATGATCAGAGACTGCAGACATAGTACAGGAGATGATCAGAGACTGCAGACATAGTACAGGAGATGGTCAGAGACTGCAGATATAATACAGGAGATGGTCAGAGACTGCAGACATAATACAGGAGATGGTCAGAGACTGCAGACATAATACAGGAGATGATCAGAGACTGCAGACATAGTACAGGAGATGGTCAGAGACTGCAGACATAGTACAGGAGATGATCAGAGACTGCAGACATGGTACAGGAGATGGTCAGAGACTGCAGACATAGTACAGGAGATGGTCAGAGACTGCAGATATAATACAGGAGATGATCAGAGACTGCAGACATGATACAGGAGACGGTCAGAGACTGCTGCTATGGTCTCCGACTGCTTTGCTCTCATCCTCTGACAGGAGGAGGGAGGGAGGATGGACTTGGGCAGGAAACACAGCGGCGGCGGCACAGTTTCTCCTCCCCTGATCCGCTCCTGTCAGTTGCCGGCGGAGAGAGCTGCCTCTGGACACAGACAAGAAGTGGAGGAGGACGCCGAAAGGGAGCACCCTGGTCCTTTAGAGCCCCCCACCTCTGCGGTGCCTGGGTGTGCTGCACCCCGTGCACCTGCCCAGGATCGGCCCTGTCTGTAGCTCTGAAAGATACCTATCACATCTGGTGTCCTGATTGATGGCACAGTGGCTGCGTTTGATGGCAGGGCACAGTGTGACAATTGATGGGCACAGTGGCGACAATTGATGACACAGTGGCTGCTTTTGATGGCACAGTGGCTGCATTTGGCATGGCATAGTGGTGACAATTGATGGGCACAGTGGTAACAATTGATGGCACAGTGGCTAGATTTGGCATGGCACAGTGGTGATAATTGATGGGCACAGTGGTGATAATTGATGGGCACAGTGGTGATAATTGATGGGCACAGTGGCGACAATTGATGGGCACAGTGGCGACAATTAATGGGCACAGTGGTGACAATTGATGGGCACAGTGGTGACAATTGATGGGCACAGTGGTGACAATTGATAGGCACAGTGGCGACAATTGATGGCACAGTGGCTGCGTTTGGCATGGCACAGTGGTGACAATTGATGGGCACAGTGGTAACAATTGATGGGCACAGTGGCTGCGTTTGGCATGGCACAGTGGTGACAATTGATGGGCACAGTGGCTGTGTTTGATGGCATGGCACAGTGGTAACAATTGATGGGCACAGTGGTAACAATTGATGGGCACAGTGGCTGCGTTTGATGGGCATAGTGAGGCTGCAATTTTTTTTTTTAGTTTCTTTGCGCCCCCCACCACCAGCCGCCACTGAGTACATCGGAAGCTCTAATAATCCCGAGATGTTAATGAGCCGATCTGGCCGATCGATGTACAAGGGAAGCCCACATGACGGGAGGGATTTGGAGGCAACGTATAACTCTTGTGAGTTTATTAGACATGTGCAATTTTTTTCGTTACGAATACGTTTTTCCGTCATTATTCGTTATTTTCGTTGATTCGTTAACCTACGAATAAACGAATGGTTTAGCGCAAATAATAACGAATAACGATATTTCCAAAAATAACGAATATGGAAAACTACGAAGATACGAAACTACTAAATGTAAAAGAACAACACAACGAAAGAAAAAAGAAACGAAAACATAGAAATAACGAAAACGCCGAACACAAAAAAAAAAATCATAATTACGAAAAATAAACGAAAATGCAAACTTACTAATATTTGAAGAACGAAAAGAAAACAACCGAAATGCCGAACAAAGAATAAAAAACGAAAAGCAAAACTAATGAAAAATAAATTATGAATCTTCGGAAAACGGAAATGAAATAATGTAAATTCACTTTCATTAGTACTGTGACCAATAGCCACTCAGCGCTGTCCCTTCCCCCAATGAGCTTCTTTCTTATGTGGCTCCTTGACCTTGTGTCTTTATCTGTGTTAGTCAATCGCAGTAAATTACGATGTTTTACAAAATTACGACGAGTAGCGTGACGAATAAACGTAAAATGTATTTTAACTGAATTACGAATGCAATAAAATCTACAAAAGAACGTTGTTACAATCAAATGAAATTAGACACGAAAATACGAACGACCATAAAGCAACGAAGATTTATTTCTTACGAAAATACAAACGCGGCATGATGAAAAAAATAATGTAAATACGAATATCAAAACAACGAAAAATAAACCAACGTAAAAACGAATAAACGAATAAATTCATTGGGCCAGATTCAGGTAGATGGGAGCATCTTTGCTCCGGAGTAACGCTTCTCATTTGCGTTGCGCTGCAGAAATTTTAGGAGCAAGTGCTGTCATTCACGAAGCACTTGCTCCTAAAGTTGCGGCAGCGCATCACAAATGAGCCGGCGGAATTCAAATTTAGCGGGTACGGGGCGTGTAGTATGCTAACTAAGCGCGATCCCGCCGCCAACGTACTGCGCATGCGTCGAGTGTCAAAACATCCCCGTGCGCATGCTCCAAAATCTGTGAATGAACGTCAATGACGTCACATTCCCATTCATGACCGTTTTACGCAAGCGACGTTTTTTTTTTTTTTTCCGACGCGATGACGACGCCTATACCTAACATAGGATACTCCAACCCCATGTAGGTATATCTATGCGCCGCGTATCCCGTCCGGAAACGTCGTATCGTCATTGCGTCGCGCCGGAATTCGATCGTGAATTGCCGATTTCCGCTCATTAACATATTTTTTGAGCGTAAATCGGCGGGAACGCCCCCGGCGCCATTTTTAAGTTGAAGTAACGATGCGATGGCGAAACTCAGTTACGCTGCTCGCATCGGAACTTCAACCCGGCGTTTCTTGTTTTCTGGTTACAGAAACGCCGGCTCAAAGTCACAGTTAGGCTGGCGGATCACTGGATCCGCCAGCCTAACTGTTCCTGAATCTGGCCCATTGTAAAAATACGAACGAGGCAGAATACAACATTTAACGAAAATACTAATCTCGAATCAACGAAAAATAAACTAACATAAAAAAACGGAAACGGAAAAAAAAGTGTTACGAAAATACGAATACGATAACTAACGTCTTCCGAAATTACGACTCGTTACGAATCACGATAAACGAACGGAAACGAAACAGAAATAAACGAAAATTTTTGTTGTGCACATGTCTAGAGTTTATTGTCCCCGGAGTTGGGCTTCTCTTCTATTTGCTGTTCCGTTTTCTTCTCCTCCCCAGAATGGAAAGGGTTATCGTCTCCTCGGAGGACCTCGGAGGGCCTCGGCGGGGTGATAAATGAAAGTTGTGGTCCAATGTCTCACCTGACACAATGTTCCCGTTTTATTACTCTGCCGAAACACAAGATGATGAAAGCAGCCGCACATTTAAATTGCCCCTTCTATTATTCAAGCTTAATTACGGTGTCCTCCCGAGGCTTATGCTGTAGATGTCCTGGCCGTGGCCCCCCCCCCGGGGGGAGGCACCGGATTATTATTTTTCAGAAGACGCAGTGGAATCAGATCTGCCGGCTCATGGAAAACCTGGTTGGAAGGCGCAGGAAGCCACACAGTGCGCCAATAACTAATATCTACGGAATGGAAATGAAAAGTGACAATGTGCTGCTGGCCGGCTCGTTGGGGGTCGTATTGATTTTCTTCGGAGAACCTGCTGCACCAATATAATTCGGTCAGCGGCACATCTCATCATTCCGGTGTAATAAAAAAAAAATCTCCACCTATGAAATTCCTCGACCGCGTCACTTCCGGTGTGGCTATCTCAGCAAGCAGCTGTTTGCGGGGCTTTACCGCGCATGCGCGACTTCACCGCTGTTTTATCGCGCATGCGCGGATGCAATTTTTGGGTCCAGAGAAAATATAGACCCGAGCGGGTGGGCGGAGCGGCGATTTGTTTGAACTCGTCATCGGCAGCACCGCGTCCAGAACCCGCCCCTAACACGCCCCTAGGCTGTCCTTTCTACTAACCCGTACCCTTTGGCCCTTGGCTCTAATAGGCGTCCAAAAAAGTGAGAAGTGGGGCTCACTCAGCTCAATGTCAGCAAAGCCGAAAGGAATTCGCTTTGCTAACATTGACCCGCCTCTCAGCCAATCAGGTTGCTGGGTCTGTTGCCGGTCGCCTGATTGGCTGAAACGTCAGGCGCTGTGATTGAATGCCTATCAGGTGTCCAATCATAGAAGTGGATGGGAGGAGAGGAGGACGGGATAAGATGCATGGAGGGGGGAAGACGCATGGAAGACACCGCTCGCTGTCACTCGCTGCCCCACCGAGACAGGGTAAGGGCCGGGCAGATGGTGAGCGGGCGGGGGCAGGGGGATCACAGTGGCAGCATTTGATGGCACAGTGGCAGCATTGGGAGCATTTGATGGCCACAGTGGCAGCGTTTGATGGCACAGTGGCAGCATTGAGAGCATTTAATGGCACAGTGGCAGCATTGGGAGAATTTGATGGCACAGTGGCAGCACCTTAGGATGCATTTGATGGCACAGTGGCAGTATTGGGACTCAGCAGTGTTTGATAGCACAGTGGTAGCATTTTATAGCACAGTGGCAGCATTGGGAGCATTTGATGGCACAGTGGCAGTATTTGATAGCACAGTGGCAGCATTGGGAGCATTTGATGGCACAGTGGAGGAATAGTGCCCCATCATTGGTATCAGTGGGGGGAATAGTGTCCCATCATTGGTGTCAGTGGGAGGAACAGTGTCCCATCTTTGGTGTCAGTGGGAGGAATAGTGTCCCATCATTGGTGTCAGTGGGAGGAACAGTGTCCCTTCATTGGTGTCAGTGGGAGGAATAGTGCCCCATCATTGGTGTCAGTGGGAGGAATAGTGTCCCATCATTGGTGTCGGTGGGAGGAATAGTGTCCCATCATTGGTGTCAGTGGGAGGAATAGTGTCCCATCATTGGTGTCGGTGGGAGGAATAGTGTCCCATCATTGGTGTCAGTGGGAGGAATAGTGCCCCATCATTGGTATCAGTGGGGGGAATAGTTGAGTTGAGTTGAGTTGAGTTGAGGTGCACTTTCTATAGCGTGGTCAATTACCCCGGAGGATCCCCATCGTAACAAGATGGTACGACTTGGACTGATGTTCCTGCTCGGATGTTACACTCAGGCCAACTGACGCCTTAAGCCGGGTAGGCTTGATGGAATAGCCAGGTTTTTAGCCAATAGTGTCCCATCATTGGTGTCAGTGGGAGGAACAGTGTCCCATCTTTGGTGTCAGTGGGAGGAATAGTGTCCCATCATTGGTGTCAGTGGGAGGAATAGTGTCCCATCATTGGTGTCAGTGGGAGGAATAGTGTCCCATCATTGGTGTCGGTGGGAGGAATAGTGTCCCATCATTGGTGTCAGTGGGAGGAATAGTGCCCCATCATTGGTATCAGTGGGGGAATAGTGTCCCATCATTGGTGTCAGTGGGAGGAATAGTGCTCCATCATTGGTGTCAGTGGGAGGAATAGTGTCCCATCATTGGTGTCAGTGGGGGGAATAGTGCCCCATCATTGGTGTCAGTGGGAGGAATAGAGCCCCATCATTGGTATCAGTGGGGGGAATAGTGTCCCATCATTGGTATCAGTGGGGGGAATAGTGCTCCATCATTGGTGTCAGTGGGAGGAATAGTGTCCCATCATTGGTGTCAGTGGGAGGAATAGTGCTCCATCATTGGTGTCAGTGGGAGGAATAGTGTCCCATCATTGGTGTCAGTGGGGGGAATAGTGCCCCATCATTGGTGTCAGTGGGAGGAATAGTGCCCCATCATTGGTATCAGTGGGGGGAATAGTGTCCCATCATTGGTGTCAGTGGGGGGAATAGTGCTCCATCATTGGTGTCAGTGGGAGGAATAGTGTCCCATCATTGGTGTCAGTGGGAGGAATAGTGCCCCATCATTGGTATCAGTGGGGGGAATAGTGTCCCATCATTGGTGTCAGTGGGAGGAACAGTGTCCCATCTTTGGTGTCAGTGGGAGGAATAGTGTCCCATCATTGGTGTCAGTGGGAGGAATAGTGTCCCATCATTGGTGTCAGTGGGAGGAATTCCCCACAAGATATATGGAACTTGATGTATTTGCACCTCTGGTCACCGGAGGGATGTTCTTTAGGCCCGCCGCTCTCTAGATCTCGGGATTTTCCCGGCCTTACCCAGAATCCTCTACTCTAGGAGCCGCTGTACAATTCATCAGTCTGTTGCCCACACAGATAAACATTATTACCGATCGTCCATTTGCGGAGAGCTAATGTTTTGATTCAGTAACGATAATGGGGCACTGGGACGGGTTTTAGCACAAGCGGCAGATTAACATTGAGCCGGACCGACCACAAGCGCCGAACGGGCGCCGGGAAAGAGATCTAAAATTCTTCCCTTCCAGATAATTTGCTCTTCATTTTCCCTGTGAGCTCCGATGACGTCTTCTTAGAGAGGGATTGGAGTGTTTACAGAATGTGACAAATTACAGCAAATCCTCAATTATGCAAATGAGAGGCCGGAATTGTGAAGTGAGCGACGGCGCTCGGCGAGAGCGCGCCGAATCCCTTCGATACTTCCGTCGCGGTTCATTAATTAGTGCGTCCGCTCCTCTCGTATAATCACTTCTCCCCACCGAGGGATCTTATTAGAGGCATCAGAGAGAGAGAGAGGACGGGGCGCGTATTCATAACCGGACGCCAAACGCTCGCATTTTTCTCCCGCGCTCTTTTCTCCTTCTCGGGAACTTGGAGACGTCACGTCGGCGGTTTGTTTTACGAAGGAGGCAAATTCATTCTTTTCCATTTGTCGCACCTCAGGCTTGTTTTTCCTCGTCTTTTTCCCGCGGTTTAACCACTTAAGACCCGGACCTTTAGGCAGCTAAAGGACCCGGACAGTTTCTGTGATTCGGCGCTGCGTCGCTTTAACTGACAATTGCGCGGTCGTGCGACGCGGCTCCCGAACAAAATTGGACTCCTTTTTTCCCCACAAATAGAGATTTATTTTGGTGGTATTTGATCACCTCGGCGGTTTTTATTTTTTGGCGCTATAAACAAAAATAGAGCGACAATTTTGAAAAAAAATGCAATATTTTTTACTTTTTTCTATAATAAATATCCCCCAAATTAACTTCTTAAGGACCGCCTCCTGCACATATACGTCGGCAGAATGGGCACATCAACGTATATATACGTTGGTTTCTAGTACCCAGCCGTGGGTCACGGGCGCGCGCGCTCCCGTGACCCGGTCCGAAGCACCGGGACCGCGGGACTCGCGGACCCGATCGCCGCTGGAGTGCGGCGATCGGTCCCCGGAGATGAAGAACGGGGAGAGCCGTGTGTAAACACACCTTCCCCGTGCTTCTCTGTGGCCGCAGCATCGATCGCGTCATCCCTGTTATAGGGGGACGTGATCGATGACGTCACACCTACAGCCACACCCCCCTACAGTAGTAAACACACACACAGGGAACACACAAATCCTACAGCGCCCCCTTGTGGTTAACTCCCAAACTGCAACTGTCATTTCCACAGTAAACGGTGCAATTGAAATGTATTTTTTGCTGTGAAAATGACAATTGTCCCAAAAATGTGTCAAAATTGTCCGAAGAGTCCGCCGTAATGTCGCAGTCGCGAAAAAAATCGCTGATCGCCGCCATTAGTAGTAAAAAAATTTTTTTTTTATAAAAATGCAATAAAACGATCCCTTATATTGTAAACGCTATAAATTTTGCGAAAACCAACCGAAAAACGCTTATTGTGATTTTTTTTACCAAAAATATGTAGAAGAACACGTATCGCCCTAAACTGAGGGGAAAAAAAATTATAGATATTTTTGGGGGATATTTATTGTAGCAAAAAGTAAAAAATATTGCACTTTTTTTCAAAATTGTCGCTCTATTTTTGTTTATAGCGCAAAAAATAAAAACCGCAGAGGCGATCAAATACCACCAAAAGTCATCTCTATTTGTGGGGAAAAAAGGACGCCGATTTTGTTTGGGAGCCGCGTCGCACGACCGCGCAATTGTCAGTTAAAACGACGCAGTGCCGAATCGCAAAAAGGGGCAAGGTCCTTTAGCAGCATTTTGGTCCGGGTCTTAAGTGGTTATATAAAAAAATATTTTTTCCCTCAGTTTAGGCCGATACGTATTCCTCTACATGTTTCTCGTAAAAAATAAAAAAAAACGCAATAAGCGTATATCGGTTGGTTTGCGCAAAATTTATAGCGTTTACAAAAAAGGGGATAGTTTTATTAATTTTTATTTTTTTACTACTAATGGCGGCGATCAGCGATTTTTTTTTTTTCCTGTGACTGCGACATTACGGCGGACACTTCGGACACTTTTGACACATTTTTGGGACCATTGTCATTTTTACAGCAAAAAATGCACTGATTACTGTGAAAATGACAAATGCAGTTTGGGAGTGAACCACTAGGGGGCGCTGTAGGGGTTAAGGTTGCATTCACACCTTAGCGTAGGCGATTTTGGGTGACAAATTAAGGCGGTTTGTACCGCAATTTGCGGCGACAAAACGCGCCGTTTTTAACCCCCGTTTTTTGTACAGGTCATTGTCGGCTATGCCGAACGCCGAAGCCGCCCGATACGCGCGTCGAAAGAGGGTCCGGGACTTGTTTGAAATTCGGCATTTGGCGTTCTTTCGACGTACGCCGTTCTGCGTTAGGAAATAGACAATAATGTTATTTCGACCCTCCAGCGTATTGTAGACAAAACGCCTAGGTGTGAATGGAGCCTAAGTGTGACCTCATATGTGTTTACAACTGTAGGGGGGGGGGGGGTGGCTGTAGGTGTGACATCATCGATTGTGTTTCCCTATAAAAGGGATCACAGGATCGATGACGCCGCCACAGTGAAGAACGGGAAAGGTGTGTTTACACTCACCTCTCCCCGTTCTTCAGCTCCGGGAACCGATCGCGGGACTCCAGCGGCAATCGGATCCGCGGGTCCCGGAGCTTCGGACCAGGTCACGGGAGCGCGCCGCGGGCGCGCGCCCGTGGCCCACGGCTCGGTACTAGCACAGGACGTACCTGTATGTGCATGTGCCCAGCCGTGCCATTCTGCCGACGTACCTGTGCAGGAGGCGGTCCTTAAGTGGTTAAAAGACGTGCCTCAAAGGGGCTGTTTATTGCGTCAGTTTTCATTCTCTGCGTCCTCCACAAATCTGTTCAGTTTGGATCCAATCTGGTTGGAGCAATTTTTCTATTTTTTTTTTATGACTATTCATGGTGAGCAAGTGATAAATAGGGGTTGTAAACCCACTCCTGCAACTCGATTAACCACTTAAGGACCCCTTCACGCCGATATACGTCCGCAGAATGTCACGGCTGGGCACAAGCGCTTACCTGGTACGTGTCTCTTTAAGACCCAGCCCAGCACGCTCGCGATCCGGTCCGGAGCCCTGTGACCGTGCCCGCGGGACCCGATCTCCGCCGGTGTCCCGCGAACGGTCACCGGAGCTGAAGAACGGGGAGAGGTGTGTGTAAACAAACCTTTCCCCGTTCTTCATTGTGGCAGTGTCACTGATCATCTGTTCCCTGATATATTTAAGTGCCCAGCCGTGGGTCCGAAGCTCCGTGACCGTGGCTGCGGGACCCGCGAACCCGATCGCCACCGGAGTCCCCGATTGGTCCCCGGAGCTGAAGAACGGACAGAGGTGAGTGTAAACACACCTTCCCCGTTCTTCACTGTGGCAGCTTCATTGATCGTGTGTTCCCTGATATAGGGAAAGACGATCAGTGACGTCAGACGTTCAGCCCCGCCCCCCCCCTACAGTTAGAAACACATATGAGGTCACACTTAACCCCTACAGCGCCCCCTAGTGGTTAACTCCTAAACTGCAATTGTTCTTTTTTACAGTAATCAGTGCATTTTTATAGCACTTTTCGCTGTAAAAATGACAACGGTCCCAAAAATGTGTCAAAAGTGTCCGAAGTGTCCGCCGTAATGTCGCAGTCCTGAAGAAAAAAAATGCTGATCGCCGCTATTAGTAGTAACAAAAAAAAATTATTATTAAAAATGCCATAAATCTATCCCCTATTTTGTAAACGCTATAAATTTTGCGCAAACCAACCTATAAGCGCTTATTGCGTTTTTTTTTTCACCAAAAATATGTAGAAGAATACGTATCGGCCTAAACTGAGGGAAATTATTTATTTTTTTAAATATATTTTGGGGATATTTATTATAGCAGAAAGTAAAAAATATTGAATTTTTTTCAAAATTGTCTCTCTATTTTTGTTTATGGCGCAAAAAATAAAAACCGCAGAGGTGATCAAATACCACCAAAAGAAATCTCTATTTGTGGGGAAAAAAGGACGCCAATTTTGTTTGGGAGCCACGCCGCACGACCGCGCAATTGTCAGTTAAAGCGACACAGCGGCGAATCGCAAAAACTGGCCGGGTCCTTTACCTGCATATTGGTTCAGGGCTTAAGTGGTTAAAGGTGCCCATTTGCAAGGCCTGTGCCATTGTGTCAATGTATAGCGTCGCGCGGCGGTCGCTAAGATCGGTTAGAGGTGTCAAAATGGCATCTACAACATGATCATGTG